>PVKP010017097.1:0-46818 GCA_004027715.1 Plecturocebus donacophilus
GAAAGAGAGAGAGAGAAGAGAGAAAAAAAGGAAAGAAGGAAGGAAGGGAGGGAGGAAGGGAAAGAAGAAAGAAAGAACGGAAGGAAGGAAGAAAGAAAAAGAAAGAAACGCTACCATAACCCCAACCAGTGTCTCTAATGGTAAGGATTTTGAAAGGCAGGTAATTTTAAAGGAGCCTATCCTTAAAATCACAGCATATCAGTGGCCAGCTTCAGCTTCTCAATGCTGGCTTGGGATCACAGGGTTTTCTAGTGTGTAAATTATCCAAACTAGTAATCTCTTATAGCAACAGATTGTCAAACAAAAGACACTGAAGCGGGCGTCATGTGGAGTCAGAAACATTGGTTCTACTCTCCCGTCTGCCTCCAGGGAGTCTTGGGCAATTCACCCCACCCCTCTGGGTTCCAGGCTCTTAACTGTAAAAGAAGGTGATTGGGGCTAGACAGTAGAGTCACTTTGGCTCTTACCTTCTGTGGCTTCATGGTTTCTTCCATGAACAGTAGCTGAATCCAGGAAGAGGAGGTGACCCCGGCGGACCAAGAAGGTTCTGCGTTAAGACGTAGAACTACCGGTTCTAAGCTTGTTTTACTTCATCAATGGAACAGAATAGACATTTCTAGGGCTCTTGTTTTTAAAAACGTTTTAAAGTGGCTGGGTTGGCCGGTCACTTCCTATCTCCGGGCCACAGTGCATTCATCTGCATAAAAGACGGAAGAAAGAATGGAACCCGGGATTCCCAAGCTCTCTTCCAGCTCTCAAGTACAAAGTTCTGTGACTTCAAAGCAGTTTATTGGTAAGCCAGAGAGAGAGGTCTTGAGCTAGGCGTAGGTCACGGGGTCAATCTCGGAACGCTCTTCACTTTCTTTTTTCTCATAACCACTGCGTGCGCAGGGGAGGGACGGGGCAGGCTGTCTCCCCCAACGCAGGCTCTAACTTACGCCATTGGCGGGCAAGAATGAAATCCTGGCTCTACCTCTCACGAATTCGTGAGAGATCTCAAGAGGACTGAGTAAGTGTGAGCCTCAGTTTCCCCATCTGTGAAACAGGGAGCGTTACCGGCAATGGTGTAGAAATGTCGAGTTGAACAACAAGCGCTATTTTCTGTAACCGTTAGGAGCACCAAGGAAAAATAAACTGTGGTGTCCTAAGTACGCTACGGCTGGCTCGCGACCAGACGAGCACCATGCCACGGTACTGGGTGCCTCCGTGGCGCCACTTCCACATTTCTCACGCACTGCGCCGTGGCAGGGCCACGTGGATCCACGGAACAGCCCAGCGCTCGGACGCCAATCATCGCGGATCAGGCTCCGCTCCCCGGCGCACTGCGCGCCGCTCGGCGTGCGCGCTCCCGCCGCCAGCGTGCGCGCTCCTGGCGCAGGCAGTGACGCGACGCCGGTGGGGGCTGTCTGGGGGTGCGGCCCCGGGAAAGGAGCGCGGCCTCCAGGAAGCCAGCTGGCCGTTGCTGCCGCCTCGCCGTGGTGGCCGTGATGCTGCCCGCTGGCGGTCCCCCGCTCCCGGGAGCCCCGGCTGGCCAAGCAGGTGAGGCCGTCTTCCGGGGACGGGTGAGAGGAGGCGCGAGGCCGCAGGGGTCGGCGTCGGCTTGTGGGTTGGAGCTCTGGGGCCGGCAGCGCGGTGAGTGGGCCGCGGATTAGCGCCACTGCCCTGGGCGCCTGCCGCTGCCCGCTCAGCCCCGCTGACCGATTCCCGCCGCCCCGGCCGCGCGGCCACATCCGGGAGCCGGGCTACCAGCTCTTGTGAGCCCGAGGGGGCCGGCGCGCTCCCCCGGCACCTGGCGGGGGACACTTGGCGGCGGCGCGCCTCCGGTGACCGCGCAGGATCCCTCCCTCGAGTGGGCGGAGCCTGTCCGGGCAGCGGAGGATGCTGCACCGGGGACCCAGCCGGCCCTGCCTGCCGCTTTCAATGATGACATTTGCACGTCTTGTTTTCGCTTCACTCTGCTTTTGCAAGGTTTCATGTTACATCTTCTTGGAAGAATGGAGCTCATTCGGCAGTACAGTGATGATACACAGCAGTGTTTCTGAACTTGAGTAATGCGGGGACTCCTTTCAAAGGGGCGATTCTCAGATTGTCTAGAATGTGTCCCAGAACCTTCAGGGTACTCCAGACCTCAGTTAGATAAACTCTGGTGCAGAGTGTTTTCAGAGAACATTTATCACGAAGGAAGCCAAAGATATGCTTTTATAATTCAGGAACTTTCAGGCTAGAAGGTAAACTAGAGGTAACTGAAGAATTCCAAGGAGAGACTCAAAGCCCAGGTTAATTTCACATTGCAGTCTTTGTTGTCTTCTGCCTTCTGTGATGAAAATACCAAATTATCCAGCTTTAGAGAGGCTTAAAAGAATTATATTGTTTTACTGTATATTTGATATTGTTTTTCTATTAAGTTTGTTTGTTCTGGCATATTAAGATTATAAAATGGATTACTAATTTGTATAGTTTAATCTTTTCTCTGTTTATCTTAACATTGATTTATCTCTTACAGTTGTTGCGTATTGAATCTGTGGCTTATATTCTTCTAGCCCTAATGGGAAAACAAGGGCCTGTGTGACTGAGGCCCTTGAGGATAAGGAAAAATAAACTGCAGTGTCCTAAGTACATTGCGGCTTGCTCTTGAGCAGACGAGCTGGTCCTCTAGGAAGGAGAGAGAAAAATGAAAATTTATCTGAGGATATATATTCTCTGCATGTTTATTCAGCATGTTTATTTAAAATAGACTACCCATGAACAAAGAGACGATTCCAAGTGTGGGAAAAAATCAGGATGTGTAACAGGTTAAATTTTGACAAAGAAAAATGTTGGCCTGTGCCTTGAAAGAAGTGCAATGTTGAGAGGAGGACACGGTGGTTGGGAGGAAGTGCTGTTAGTAAATGCCTGAGGCAGGCGTGGGGACAGCTTGTATGGGACAGAAGTGAGAAACCTGCGGCACGGGAGCCGGAGAGATGGTATCTGGGACTGATGAGAGGCCAGACTGGTGAGATACGGTGGACCAGTTGATGGAGAAAAGGTTTCAGGTGCCACACAGGAAACATGGTATCGATCCATGGACTTCCAGAAGGTTCTTAGCTGGTCATATTTTGAAGGCCGTGTTTTACGAAGAGGTGCTTACAAAGCAAGGTGTACAAAGCGTGGTGTGCACAGTGAAGGCAGAAGGTGACAAGAGATCTGTCTTGAGGCAGTGATGCCTGCTGTGGTCATATTAGATGTATGGGGTATCTGAAGAAGAATCTGCGGGCTTGGTGAATGACAAAATATGTCAACACAGGAAGTGGGAATCAAAGCTGAGAGCCACGTAATCCAGGTCAGTGGTGATTGGTGATACTCATCTTACATTTGGAGAATTTGGAGGGTGGTGGTAGTCTGCATCAGAAGATTTTAACCCCAGAGTTGGATGAAAGGTGTAAAAATGTGAAGAGTTGAGCAAGAATGGCCCATCCTTATTAGAGTTTTCGGTAGCAGAGCTTCAATGAGCTTGGAATGTGGAACTGGAAGTTGAGAAAACTTAGAGTTGATGCAGGAAAAGGGTCCAGAAAAAGACTTTAAAATGGGAACCAGAATATTGCAAATGAATAGTGAGACGTAGGAAGAGGTTAAGACTTTACGTTAAAAAACAAAATGTTTAAAATAAATATTGAATTGCATACAGATCATAAATGCAACTATGTACATTCTTCTTAAAGAGTGAATCAAGTTGTCTTCATGTGTCTTTTGTCACAGCTGAGTAACGGTGCCATATGGCAGCCTTGACATTGGCCACTCACTCTCAGAAAGACAGTTGTGTCCTGCAGAACGCTGCGGGAATGATTGAGAGCATCTTTAATTTTTCCAGGTTCTCTTTAATCCTTTGATATTGAAATCATTCTTTTCTGAAGTACCCCTCCCTTATGGCACCGTTCCTTATTCAGAGGCCAAGCTCTCCCAGAGGCTGACTTCTTTGTGGTTTTGTTTGCCTGTGATTTGAGAGTTCACTAATATCTGCTTCCTTGTATCTTACATTTTTTCATTAGAGGAACCATTTCCCTTTGTGGTTGATTTGCATTGTTTTTGTCTTTGTCTGTAGAACTGTCAGTGAGAGATTGACAAAGACATTGACACCTGACTATAGGCTTTATTCCAGTAAAGAACGTTCAGCCCAGCAGAGCCCCACTAGCTGAGATCATGAGAGTTAATGTATCTCTCTGGTGATAGGTCTAATACAATTTAGGCCTTTTTAAAACATATAAGTTTTATGTAGTAGTACAGAATTTGCCTCCCAGAGCCCTGGTTCAAAGATTTTTAGCTAGATGGACAATTGGAGTTTACATTTGAAGATCAGATTACCATATTGTTAACTTTGGGACAATAATCCATCGTACTTTTGTCCTGAGTAAAAATTACAGTGCTTCAGCGTTATAAGCTGTCATATTTTCTTGCTTTTGAACACAAGTTTTGTAAATTAAAATATGTTTATCCTTTTGATGGAAATCCTCACATATCTAAAAAACAAAACAAAACACAATCCTGAGACAAACCAGATGACACAAAGTTTCCTAAATGTGCTGTGATCATTCTCACAGTCACCTTCCCCTTCGAAGTGTGTTCCTTTCTCATCCCATGCAGAATTGACCTCCCACCTCTAGGAATGTCTTCCTGCTAAGGCTAGCCTTCACTGTGCTTTTCTGAGCTCTTACAACAAGAATCCGAGTAATTTAACATTGCCTTTAATTGGTATCTTGATTATTTTCTGGGCATTAATATTTTCTCTATAGCAATCTGCAAACTCCTTGAAATTTGATGTCTGGTTTGTTACTTCTCATATGACCTTCGTAGTCCTGACTTTCTTCCCCAGGGACCAGTTTGCCCTTAACCATGACTTCAAGCTGTTAACTAAAACTTTGTTTTCTTTGGTTCTTAGTTCAGCTATCATACAGCTATTACGGATTTTTTTTTTTTAATGTTCAGATTGGAATTCCTATGTCCTAATAGGCTTTTAGGATAGGCTTTCTCAGTAAGTTCAGAAAAGGATTTGATCCTGGAAACAAGATACTGTCAGTCAAATGTATCTTGTTAAAAATAGTTATGTCTTCTGATGATAACATTAATATATGTCCTTTGAAAAATGTAGATAAGCCTAGGGAAGAAAATAATGATACCTGATCTCATTGCCCAGAAATAACTAAGCACTGTTAACATTTTGGTTTCTTTCCTAACATTTTATCCAACCATGCATGGTGACATATTTTTTGCTTAATATTTAATGAACATCTTTTCATGTCAATAAATAAATCTGTTTCATCACCTGTATTAGTCACATTGTATTCCATTGCATGAATATACCCACAGTGGACATTAGTAAGTGTTTTGCTGTTACACACAATACTCTGATGGACATCCTATAAGTATTTTAGTGAATTTACCCTATGACTTCCTAAAGATGAATGTCTGGAAATGTTATGGGTAGAGCAGAGGGTAGGCACACATAAGTGCTCATGTGTATCACCCTAGTACCCCTGGAAGGTTAGTAATGTGCCTGTCAAGAGTCTCCCCAGCACTACTCATCATTGACTTTTTCCTTCCCTCTGTCAGCCAAGTGTCACCAGGCCTTCATGTCTGCCAATCTGTGCTATTTTTATTTCTATTTATCTCAATACTGATAGGTCTATTTTGTCAGCTATTGATATGTCGTATTTCGATCACCTCAAATTATCTTTGCTCGTTTTTCTGTTCAGTCTTTGTTATTTCTTTAGAAGAATTTTTGATATGTAAAGGTCATTTACTGTTTGACATGCACATTACAAGTACTTTTCCCAAGTTGTGTGTATTAGTAGTGGGGAGAGATTTTTTTTTTAAGCACACAAAATTTTTAAACTCATGTGTAGCTATTTTATAATAACACATTAAAATCCATTTAAACATGTAGATAATTGATTTTTTTTCTTTTTTCTTTTTGTGTAAACTTTTAAATCACAGACATTGTTTGTTCTGGATTTGGGGTACATGTACAATATGGACACCATATTAAAACGAACTAATTACAGTGACTTTTTTCCCCTTTGTCAGGCAGGCATTATTAATACTTTTTACTCTCTAATATCTCTGTGTGTGTGTTTTATTTCCTCCACTGCACTATAGATTCTTTAAGGTCTGGGTCTATATCTAATTTGTCTTTGTGTCCCCCATTTTCAGCCATTTGTGAAACAGACAATAGTTACTTATCATTTGTGTGGCACTGATCACTGGGGAAACAGAATAAGAGGCCGTCCCTGCCCTTGTGGGGCTTGTCATGTAATAAGGAAGTCAACTACAAGTGTAAAATACTTCAGCCCACTGCTGTGATAAACAAATACTCCAGGGATGTGAGGATTAGGGAGACTCAGTGAGGACTCATGCTTGATTTGTGCCAGGCATTTTGAGGCATTTTGATTTGTGCCATGCTTGATTTGTGCCAGGCGATTCTGAGGAATGCCACTGATGGACCCAAAGGAGAGGTTCATTCTGCAAATGCCAAGGAATGCGAGGCATTTCAGTGATCTGCAGCTTGTGTTTCATGTGGCTGGAGCCGAGGGTACATAGGAGGGGCCTGTCAGGGGATGAGACAGAAAGACAGGCCCCAGATCAGTACTGTGCAAAGAACTTTCTGTGTTGGTATCAGTGTTTTATGTCTGGACTGGCTAATGCAGAACCTATATTGTCTGTTGAGCACTTGAAAGGTGGCTAAGACAACTGAGGAACTCAATTTTTAATTTTACTTAATTTTCATTACTTTAAATAGTCACATGTGGCAAATGACTGCCTCTTTGGACCGCACCAGACCAGATCATGAGGGATGTCTTTTACATCCTAATGCGTTGGGACTGTTTCCTGAGTGAGAGATAAAAGTTGGGGGATGGGGAGTTATGCTTCCCTTTTGTTTTAGAAAGATCACCCTGGTGTAGAGGTTCTTAACCCTTTTGGGTCCCAGAACTCTCAAACTTGACTTTTTGCCAGGCCCTTTCCTAGGGTCTGTAAAGCTGCAGCTGCAGCACTCAACTCAGCAGACCAAAACCTGGCTCTGGGGGAGCTCCCATTCTGGAAGAAGAGACAAAAAAGAAACGCAACACACGTGGTATGCTAGAAGACAAGGATGAGTAGATTCTCATGCTTGCATCCCACCTCTCCCTCCCAGGAGCTGCGTGATCTTAGACAACTTAATTAGCGTCTCTGCCTCATCTGTAAAGTGTTGGATAATAGTACCTGTCTTGTAAGTTATTAGGAGGGCAAAATTAGTATTTGTACAATGTGTGGAGCAAGACCTTGCACATAATGAGCACTATATAAGCATTTAATAAATCAGTAAATGCTAAGGAGAAAAGATGAATTGAGGAAAGGAGTTGGTGGAGGGCAGTAGGCATTGCAGTTATTGATCGGGTGACCAGGTAAGTTCTCCTTGAGAAGGTGACGTTGGGGTAAAGACTTGAAGGGAGTGAACAGGTGAGTCATACAGATTACTTACTAGCAGAGGGGGCCACAAGTTGAGAGACCCTGAGACCGGAGAGTACCTGGCATTTTTGAAGACCACTGGTAGCACCCGTGTGGCTGGAATGCAGTGTAAAGGAGGAGACAGTAGATGATGAGGTCAGAGGCTTAACAGGTGTCAGATCCTCTAGGACTTTGTAGCTTGGAGTCTTTGGAGGATTTTGAGTATAAAAGTAATCTGATCAGGGTCCTGAACAAGGGGTGGGAGAGCAGAGCTATCAGTTTCAGAGGAAAAATCTGTGCGGGGAGGCAGCACTGTGGGGCCGCTGGTTGAGACTGCGGGTAGAAGACTAATGAGGCTGCTCTTTTGGTAGAGTAGGTAAGAGATAAGAGCCTGACCTCAGGCAAAGGTGATAAAGAAAGGGATTTTAGATAAGCTGAGGCTAAAGAAATTAAAGGAATCAGCAAGAAACTAGATTTGGAAGATGAAGGAAGAGAGATCACGCATGAATCTGGTTTCCGATTTGGATAGCTTGGTGGGATCGAGATTGGGACTGCAGGGGCAGAGCAGATTAGAAGAAAACGGGTGAAGATTGCTGCTGTTAGGAGTGCAGTTTTAGAACTTTCTCATGGTTCTCTGCAACATTCAAATAGAGATAGCTCATATGCCACTGAAGATGCATGTAAGAGAAGCCTGGGGTGGAGAAAGACAGTTTTGAGTTATCTGATCATTGAAGCCTCAGTAATGATTGTAGTTAGAAGATAATGAGCCTAGACAGAGATCCTGGAAACATAAGAGTAGTCGGTGTTGGCACACTTAAAGGATCCTGAGCAGGAGTTCTTCCAGAGCTCAGAAGCAGACCAGAGGAACAGCTGTCTCAAGAGGCAAAGCAGCTTTGCGAGACCAAGGAAAGAGACTGCTTGTCCTTTGGCTTCAGCAGATTGGAAGGAGGCCCTGGCTAAAGGCCACTGTCTGCTCTGCAATTTGAGGTCTGGAGGCTGGAGGAGGAGTGATAAATGTTGGAGTCAGAGAACTAACTAGGGACACAGTGACTTGCACAGTACATTGTACATAAAAGGGAAGTCTAGGCCGGCGTGGTGGCTCACGACTGTAATCGTAACACTTTGGGAGGCCGAGGCAGGTGGATCACGAGGTCAGGAGTTTGAGACTAGCCTGGCTAACATGGTGAAACCCCGTCTCTACTAAAAATAGAAAAATTAGCCAGGTGTGGTGGCAGGTGCTCCTAATCCCAGCTACATGGGAGGCTGAGGCAGGAGATTTGCTTTAAACCGGAAGGCAGAGGTTGCAGTGAGCCAAGATTGCGCCCCTGCACTCCAGTCTGGCGACAGAGCGAAACCACCCCCGCACCCGAAAAAGAGAAATCTAATAGACATTTTTCAAGTGAATGGATATTTCAGATTCACATTCAGCTTATTCTGTGTGCCTTCTACCTCCACCCCAAATCTCCCTTATACCATAAGGAATTTAAGGCCTATTTGATAATTCTCATATTTTGGAGTCAGACACTTTTGCTGAGAGAGCACTAACTGGTGCCAGAGGATTATGATCTCATTTGATTTTGGTCTGTATTGGACAGTATGAAATTAACTTAGAAGTCTGTTGCTCAGCATAAACCCTTCCAACAGTTTTGGTACAAGGATCATGTAGACATTATATGTTACTGGATTTAAGCACGCACTTGATAAAGAACATAAATGTTTTCTTTGATTGTGCTATTTTTGTGATTTGTCTCACTTCCTGGAACAGGAGGTCTCTAACTCCATGAAGACCCCAGCATTATTTCTGGAATTGTTTGTGAGAAGGACGGACTCTCAGAGCATTTCCTTGTCGCTGACCTTTCAGTATGGGGAGGTGAGTGATGGGCCTAATCACTATGAAACATGACATCTTGGTGACACAAAAACAATTCTTGAGAGAAAAAAAATCTAAATTGCAAATGAAAAATGTTTGCAGTTGTGCTGTTCTTCTGTTTGATACCTTTCTTCTTCCAGGGCCCAGTGAGGTATTTTAATGCATGAAGCACTCTTCAAGGTGAAAAATAAAGAAATTAACTGTAAAATAATAAAATTCATCCCAAAGGCAGTGAAATTTTTTTTAAAGCCTAATATTATTTCTAGAATGAGCCTCTCATTCTTGACATAAATTGATGGGAAAAGTTCCTGATTATTTGCAGAAATGTCTTGTAGGAATATTTCTAAAAGCTCAGGACATAGAAGACTCATTTATTGACTTTGTTATGGGGATGTTGTTAAAATACTGTTTTCTCCATTACTGGAGTCATCTGGGAGGAATTTGCCATGGACTTCAGTGTTAAGAAAATGTATTCCTCCTGAGCTATTTGTGTATTTGTGGTGTAATGGGCAACGTTTTGGCCACTAGGATGTTCAGTCGCATTTGCAGCAGGCCCACCTTATAACGTGCCTTTCTCCATTCTGCATTCCCGTTTGGTCTCATCATCCTTACACCCAATTTTATGATCGATTTATATATTTATGTTGTTGAACTTATTCTTGTAAGCTGTCTCTCATTCTGTATTTTGGAACAAAGCAGGATAAAATGAAAATCTGCATAATGCTGTCAAGAAAAGGGGTAAACACAGAAGTGTCATAAGCATCAGGGCCTAATTCTCATCCAAATAATTTTATGATAATGGGTTGTGTAGCTGTTGCGTTGCATATGCAGGATGTCAGTATACAGATACCTGCCGGTAGGGAAATCCAGGTAGCTCTAGCCGAATATCTTATTTTAGGATCACTTTAGGTGAGGGAAGCCTCATTGGAGCAGATTGCTTTAAAATATTTTTCATTCTAATTTCAGGATTGGCATCTCCTGTCTTTTTCCTGCTTCTTGGCATTTTAGCATATCTCCAGTGGGATGTCCTCGAATTTTGAATACCAATTTACGCCAAATAATTGTCATTAGTGTCCTGGCTGCTGCTGTTTCACTTTTGTATTTTTCTGTTGTCATAATCCGAAATAAGTATGGGCGGCTAACCAGAGACAAGAAATTTCAAAGGTAAGAGATAAAAACATTTGTTTTCCAGACCAGAAGCCATACCTTCTGTCTTACCTGTTTTAGGCTATTGGAACAGAATTCCATAGACTAGGTGGCTTATAAACAACAGCAATTTGTTTCTCACTGTTTTAGAGGTTGGGAAACCCACATTCAAGCTTCCCATAGGTTTTGTGTGTGGTGAGGGCCTGATTCCTGGTTCTGAGATGAGGTCTTCTTGCTGTGTCCTTACATGATGGAAAGGGGTGAGAGGGCTCCCTGAGGTTTGTGCCTCATGAACTAATCACCTCCCAGAGGCCCAACCTCCTAATAGCATTGCCTTGGTGATTAGGTCTTCAGTGTATTAATTTTGGGGTGGGGGGCACAGACATTTAGACCATAGCACCATCATTTCATGGCTTCACGACATTTGGCTTTAGGTTGGAATTTAAGGAACTGTAGGAACTAGATTTTGTACTATATGCAAAACGGCATGAACAGTTAAACCATTTGAAGCTAGTTAACTGCTAACTACAAAATCCATATCATAAGAGGCCCTGGAATAATTATTTATACCTAAGTGTCTCCCATAATATGTTTTAATCTGATTTTTTAGTTGGTAGTTTAGAAATAGAATTTTGCATTTTGGAACTTGTTTGAACTTCCATAAAGGCATGCGCATCTGATTTAGATGATCTTTATCATCATTCCTTGTTTTGTTTTCTTTTGACTCAATTATTCTTCATTTGCATTAATGTTATAGTGGTGTTGCTACATTTCAGCTTAGAAATTACTGACTTGGTATTTGTTATGTTAGACTTAAGATGATATTCTCTGTCTAAATAAAAGCATACGTGTGTTTCTATACAAGGTACCTGGCACGAGTTACCGACATTGAAGCTACAGACACCAATAACCCCAATGTGAACTATGGGATCGTGGTGGACTGTGGTAGCAGTGGGTCTCGAATATTTGTCTATTGCTGGCCGAGGCATAATGGCAATCCACGTGATCTGTTGGATATCAGGCAAATGAGGGATAAAAACCGAAAGCCAGTGGTCATGAAGATAAAACCTGGTGCGTAAATGAGAGTATCTGCCTCGTCACCAGGGTCTGACCCTTCATTCTCTGTGGTGTCTTCCATATTGTTCCCTTTCTGCACTGCCATCACCCTGCATCATATCTCACACCAGGACCTAATGGGTTTTCCCTTTTTTGTCCATTTTGCATAGGGTGACTAACATCTTGATAAAACATCCAAAAAAAAATGTCTCTTTGTCTCCTATAGCATTTAAAATAGTGCCTTACTCATGGTGTCTACTCATGTTTGCTAGTTGCCATTAACTATGGAGAGTTTTTTTCCTATTTAGTAGCCACTGGTGTCTATCCTTAATGACAAAATAATTTCAGATAACTCATGAAAATCTGTAATATATTGGAATATATTTGTCATTTTTAAAAATTGCTGGCCAAACATATTTCTAGTTATCTAGATCATTTGATAAGTGTGACCATAGAACTTAGAGATAATAATTTTGTATAGTTTTTAAAGATATAATTTCTAAGCCAGTGTGACATGTAAAAGTTTAGATTTGGCTTCCTTATTAGGTAATTTACATCAGTGATGCTGTTTTTTCTTTATCATCACTATTTCCATGGGCAGCAGCTTCTGTCAGGCGCATTTAGAATGGGAGATACTGGGAGTGCCTTGAAACAAGTTTTTTACGTCTTGATAGTTGATCATCACTGATTTCGAACAGCGGACCACAGATCTTAATAGAGATGCAGCACTTTTATTTCATCTCACTAATGAATTACATAGTAAAATATCAAATGCAAACAATCCAAGAAATTTATCTTGTAAATTATTAGAGAATATTGATAAATAATAATAATTATATCTTATTATCCCCGTTTCAGAAATAAAATTTAAAAATATATCAAGTTTAACCTGAGAAAATGCACGTCCTCATAGAAGAGTCCCCAACCATGCAGAATGGTGACCCCTTGAGTCCTCATTCTTCATGGAATAATTCCGACCCCACCTCCTCCTTCAGGCAGCCCTCAACAAGTTGATTATCCTTTGATGTGTGGCCAACTGGGAACCAGCATATTACTCAGAAAATCTGAAGTCTCAACCTCACTTTTCAGGTTAAAGAGAGAGAACCTAGTCTGCGTCTATATACGAGCATTATTTAACCACAGTACATTTCCATGAGCAAAGACTAATTTTTCTTTAAGTTTTAGTGACTGTCTTTTACATTTTAGTTTTATGCATTTCTACCCCTTAAATTTTTGTGTATCTCTAATCTAGAAACATTTTCAGAGTTAAAGTAATACTGATCAAATAAAAAGTTTATGAGAAGACTAAAAGAATAAAGCATTTTGCATTTCATCTAGCTTCATGTACCAGGTCCCATCAGTGACTAAACAGGTCTCATGGAATAAGATGAAAACTTCCATGCCTTGGAGTTGTCCTTTTAGAAGAAAAAGTCATCCTGGAGTATATACTAGAATCTCATTAAAATCAGACAACAGGGGTCCATCTTGCACTATACAAAGTATATGAAATGGAAATCAAAATACCCTTTTATAGCACTACTCTGTCCTCAGGCATGGACCTCCATGTATAGCATTGCAAGAAGGCTCTAGAAATTTCCTTAATAGATTCTGGCTAGTTTAGGACTTTGAGTGCATTGAAATTGTATTGTATGTGGAGTCAAACGACTTATAGTTTAGTCCATTTTTTGCTAAGTCCTGTGATAAATCACTTAATCTTTCTGGGTTTGTAATTTTCTAATGTGTGAAATAAGGAATTTTTAGACTTCTAAAGTCCCCCTCATTTTTAATATTGTAGGCAAAATAACACCTAGAAATACTCATTTATGTACTCAGTTATCAAATATATGATGAGCACCTGCTATTTGCTAGGCACTGTGTTAGGTGCTGGGAATATAAGTTTGAACAGACACATTTTGTGCCCTTGAAGTTTTCAGTTGTAATGAGACAGGCAAGTAAATAGCTAATTTTGATACGGTGTAATGAATGTACATCTAAAAAAAGGAAGTAAGCATGGAATTTAACGAGAGTCATCTTCAGGGTTCTGTTAGGGTGACTTCCATGGAGGCTGGAGCCAAGTGGGTGTGCAGGACTTAGCCAGGTGAAGGGGGGTAGGGAGGTGGATGGAGAAGACTCTTCCTGGTGGTGGAGGAGCAAGGCTCTAAGGCCACAGTAAGGTGTATTATGGAAATGTTAGTTCATTGTAGCTGAAGGCAGTGGAAGGAACGTGGGAAGAGATAGGGTAGGTGAGTTATGCAGAGCCGGGTGTGCTGTTCTAGAGCTAAGCCTTATCTGGAGGGTACTGAGCCGCAAAAGAATTGGAGGCCTGAAGAGGCATCTTTCGGGTGGGGAATGGCGGGAAGATGATCAGGATCAGAGGGTGGGATGTGTTGTGGCAGGCTGGCAGAAAGTGTGTCCAAAGGAATGAAGAGGAAAGTCATGGAAGAGGAACTGGGGAGAGGCGATCTATGAAACCCAGCTTGGGTGTTGGGATGAGGGAGAGGGGCTTCATCTGAGACCCTAGCTTGGGCCACTGGGTGCCTAGTGCTGATGGCCTCTGAGGGAGATAACCAGCAGTGAGAGCAGGTTTGTAGTGAAAGTTGGGTTCAGATGTTGCCATGATGCGTTGGGGGTGGCTGTGAGGACAAGCAAGGGTAGTGTCCAGTGGACAGTTTCCCCAGCTCACCTGGAAGCTAATGAGCACTGCATGGTGGGTGGCACAGTTCAGAGTTCAGGGCATGCTGATGGTGATAGCAGCTTCAGGAGGGACTCAGCTCACCTGAGGAGAGGGGTAGCACATGTCTTGAGGGCAGGCAAGAGTCCATGCGCATTTGACACACAGCAGATGCTCAGTCAGGTCTGTGGGCTTTGATGAAGGAGAAAAGGACATAGCACTGAATATTTAGTATTACCAGCATTTAAGTTAGGTCTGCAGAAGAAGCTGCTAGCGGGATAGGAAAAGCTAAGGAAGTGTAATGTGTAGCATGATTTCCCTAAAATTAGCCACACTGGAGAAACATCACGTGTTATAGCTAAAATATCTGCTGCTTAACTACAGTATCCTGTTTCTCTAGGCATTTCAGAATTTGCTACCTCTCCAGAGAAAGTCAGTGATTACATTTCTCCACTTTTGAGCTTTGCTGCAGAGCACGTGCCACGGGCAAAACACAAAGAGACCCCCCTCTACATTCTCTGCACAGCTGGAATGAGAATCCTCCCCGAAAGGTGATCCTCCACGGAAGAGCAAGGCTGAGGGTGGGCTTCTGAAGAGGGGGGGTGTTCTCCTCCCCAGTCCTCCTCCCTCCCCCGCTCCTTTCCATCCTCATCATCCTCAAAAGGAAGACATTCAGAATTCTTTCTTCAAATCTGGAATCGTACCGGAACTATTCCTTTAGCCAGAATCCAGCAAATATCTATTAATTGACATACGACTATAAATAGTCAACTATAATAAAGTTGTCATTTTTAAAAATCTCATCTATTTTATGTAGTTAAGGAATACTTGCAGTTGTAGTTTTATATCTAGAAATCCCATAATTCACACAACTTGTTCATTTTGAAAATGCATTCCTAATATACTCTTTCCAGCGAATTTCTTTGTTTTGGAACATGTTGGCTACAAGATATACCAGAGCCATAGTTTGTTTTTTTCTTTTGTAACCAGAAGATTTCAAGCTGTACTCTTTTGATGTGTAAATGTTTTGTTGCCTTGTAGCCAGCAGAAAGCCATTCTGGAAGACCTTCTGACCGATATCCCTGTGCACTTTGACTTTCTTTTTTCTGACTCTCATGCAGAAGTCATTTCTGGGAAACAAGAAGGTTAGTATATGGTCTTCAGTTTAAAATTTAGGAAGCTGTTCCTTTAAATCCTCCCTACTTTCACCAGTGTACACTTTATACTCCTATTATCTTAACATTTGGGAAATAATAGCCTGGAAATAGTATAATTTTTAAATGACTGAATCAGTTTCTTACATGACTGGTCTTTGTTGCCCAAACAGGAAGCCACTGAAAAATAACCGTTTGTCTTCACCACATGTAGGGACATAGCTTGATACAAACTCACTTTTATAGAAAAGGCTTGTGTGCCTTGCCTAAGTTGCGTGGCTTCCTGGGACTTTGATCATTATTGAGTGGTTAGAGCTTCTTCTCGACTTTGATACACCAAGAAACATCAAATATTTGTTCTATGTTCAAAGAAATGATTCTACCTGAGAATGAAATATCAAGTCAATGAAATTATTTGGGGAATAGCTTGCTAGAAACATATACCAAAAAGTATTTCAAAAGTCATCTGTCATTTCAACATTAATACTTCCTATGTGGAAGACACTGTAGATAATACAAAAATGGGGTGAAGTTTACACATTGCCATTCAGCTGCCTACAGACAAATGAGGTCCACAATTAGCTGTTCTACAAGGGTTTTAGGTACCAGAAAAAAAAAATAAGGAAAAATATCACAGGAGTTGGAAAAAGGGAGGCATTTTGTTTTTCCCCCAAGTAGGGCCATGATGGAGAAAGTGACACCTGAACTGTGCCTCAAGGGAAGGGATAGTTTTACATAAAACATGCCAGAGCATGGGAAGGGTGGGGCTTTGAGGGAGCATAGGATGCACATGCCAGACAGAAGAAAAGACTGGATTCAGTACAGGTTGGAAAGAATTCACTGTGGACAGAGGAACACAGATGTTTTGGTTTGACTGGATGATGGCCCTTCTGGAAGCAGTGGTGGTAATCTTAGTGGCTGGGTGGCTCTTGAATTGTCAGTTCAGGAATTTGGACTTCTTTCTGTAGATCAATCCAATAGCAGAGAGTAGAGCAGGTTGCAGCAGAGGAGTAGGGCAGGGATGGATTAGATGGGCTATCCCCTCCAATGGTTCAGATCAAGGTAACAATGAAAACCAGGTGTAGGGAATGTGAAAATAGAATCAGACTTGGCAGCTGAATGAATGGAGGGATAAAGGAAAGAGTAGAAGATACCTTGAATTTTTTTATTTTTTATTTATTATTTTTTTTTTTTTTTGAGATGGAGTCTCACTCTGTTGCCAGGCTAGAGTGCAGTGGCATGACCTCGGCTCACTGCAACCTCCGCCTCCTGAGTTCAAATGATTTTCCTGCCTCAGCCTCCCAAGTAGCTGGTTCTACAGGTGCACACCAATACACCCAGCTAATTTTCGTATTTTTAGTAGAGATGGAGTTTCACCGTGTTGGCCAGGATGGTCTCGATCTCTTGACCTTGTGATCTGCCCACCTCAGACTCCCAAAGTGCTGGAATTACAGGCGTGAGCCACTGCATCCTGCTGATACCTTGAATTTTTAAAACCTTGAATTTTTAAAAACTTGGACTTGACAGATTTAACATCACAAAAGTGAAAACTCCAGTATTTTGAAACGTTTCAAAAGAAAACTAGCACCTAGGGTATTGTATTTTCAACCTATGTAGATGGTATAAAACTAAAATATTAAAGTTGAGAGATCTTGGAAAGCTTTTTGGAGTAATACATCAGTAGCAAGGTGTTATTTCAGATGATTTTACAGGTTGTCAGGGAGTGAAATAAATGAGACGTTTGTACAGACTGCGCTGGTAAGAGTTACACAAAATGTTTTAAAACTTTTTTTCTTCTCTCCACCCTGTAAAATGTCTATAGGTGTGTATGCTTGGATTGGCATTAATTTTGTCCTTGGACGGTTTGAGCATATTGAAGATGGTAAGTATCACGTTTCCAACGAATGTGTCTAGTTGGAAATCGGTGCTTTTCTGTTTAATCCATAGGCTGAAAAAAGAGCTAAGCTTTGTGACACTTCTAAGCGTGTAGGAGTAGAATGAGAGGAGCTGCAGTTGAACACAATTCAACTTGATTTTAGTTGGGAGGATAGACTGGGTTTGCCTGAATGTGCTTGAAACAGACTGTGAAAAGAAGGCGACTCTAAAGAAGAACACTGTTCTCTGGATTAGTTCTGTTCCAGTGAACACCTTATGTTCTTTCCAGATGATGAGGCAGTTGTGGAAGTTAACATTCCTGGAAGTGAAAGCAGCGAAGCCATTGTCCGTAAAAGGACAGCGGGCATTCTCGACATGGGTGGCGTGTCAACTCAGATAGCGTACGAAGTCCCCAAAACTGTAAGCTTTGCGTCTTCACAGCAGGTCATTATCTGTACAAATTTCCTTCTGTTTGGTTTGGTTTTCATTTAACATGTGTCCATCGTTCTTGTTTTGTTTTCTGAGTCTGAACACATCTTTACTGTGCTTGCTGAGGTGCCGCCTCTCAACCCGGGAGAATGGAGACAGGAGGAGCAAGGCAGACCTCAGCTGAGCCGCTTGTGTGTGTTCACTGAAATCAGCTGGTTTGTTTTCTGATCGTAGAGTTTTTCTTTGGTATATACACAGTCACGTGCTTGAGTGTCTGTTTATATTTTCTCTTCTATCATGTCTTTTCTCAACAGGTTTTATAACATGTAACATAATATCTGATTTTTTAAGTTAGAATTGGGGGAAATACTTTTTTTTAATGGCTCAGACTTTGAGCATCCTTGGGGAGGATTGAGGTTTGTATCCACTGCTTCCGCATCTTTCAACTGGGGTTTACTCCAACTGTTCTCCACCCTGTTCTGTGCCCTCTGAGTCGCTGCCTGGGCGACCTTGTCTAGAGAACCCTGGCACAGTTTCCAGATGTATTTCTGAATTGCTACATGTCTTTATTACTCTGTTTGTGTTCAGCTATAAATTACCACCAAAGCCTAGCTTCCTGCATTTTCTCCTGGAAGGGTGGGAGGCAGCATAGCATGGAGGAGGGAGGTTCCAAGTGAGACTTTGGAGCTGGTCAGGCCTGGCTTTCTTCATGCTTCTCCTCCTCACTAGTTGTAGGACCTTATGCAAGTCATGTAACTTCTTTGAGCTCTTTTCTTCATCTGTAAACATGAATGAAAGTACCTACACCATAGACTTAGTAGAAGGTTTAAATGAGATAATGGATCCAGTATATCTAATGCACTGCCAGGCAGCTGGTGTGTGTTCAATAAATGTTACTGACATCTTTATTAAGCTCCTTGGAAAAATGCTCTGTAAATTCAAACAGTTTTTGTTTCCTACCTCCCATTTTAGACTTGCCTCTAGAGACTGTTAAGTGCTTTGTTAAAAATTCATGTTTTTCCCCCTCAATATAAAGTAAAAGATACATAGGAAGAATGTTTGGAAAAAATACTGAAAAATCAAGATTAAATATTTCCCATGGATGTATCATCTAAAAAAGCCATTGTTAGCCTTTTGGTGAATTTCTTTTCATTTTTTTTTTTCTACTCGTGGTTTTAAAGAATATGGTTATAATCTTAGTTTATATGATTTTTGTCCTTTATTTAACACTGCATGAGCCTGTTTCTCTATAAAGTATTGATTACTGTAATTAACCTTCATTGCTGTTACATACTTAGATGACATCTAGTTTTTTTCTGTCATAGAATGACAAAGGATGTCTTTGCATATAGAAACATATCCATGTTTAGGTTTATTTTCACAGCATAGGATTCCATAAATACAGATTCCATAAATAAATTACGTCAGAGGGTATGAACTATTTCACTGACTTCCTCTTTCAAAAAGTCCTAACAGTATCACAAATTTGCAGCCCATATGAAATTTCCTAAATCAGAATTGTCATATTAAATTATGAAGGATGCTTAGAAGGGTCCTTGGGAAGTGCAGAAGCAGACATTTTGTCCCTCTTAGATGAGACTGTTTTTAGCCCCTTCTTTTTAGTAGAAGGTTAAAGTAGTTTAAACTATTAAACTTTGTTATCCTTATGTCTGCAGGAAGAAGTAGCTAAAAACTTGTTAGCTGAATTTAACTTGGGATGTGATGTTCACCAGACTGAGCATGTTTATCGAGTCTATGTGGCCACGTTTCTTGGATTTGGTGGCAATGCTGCTCGACAGAGGTACGAAGACAGAATATTTGCCAACACCATTCAAAAGAACAGGTAAAGCACCTTTCACTACTCGGCAGTCACTTGCCTACTTAGGTCTCTCCTCATAAAAAACAGACCCAGGCAAAGTGGGAAGAACTCAATTAGCAAAAGTATGTTGCACTGTTGGCTTTTTATTCCCCCACTAGCTGAGCAGGGAGAAGAAATGAAAGCACATCAGGGTCCTGCCTTCGGCCTTCTGTCCCACCATGCTCTAAAGGAGGTGCTTCTGTCTCACCTGCATCTCAACTGATGAATTAGAAATTTCACCATCAGACTGTAGAATAGTGTGGAGCCCTGGGTGATGCTACTTATGATTCAGAGTCCTTGGGAAACCCAGGATGTGGAGCACAGCTGGTGTCCTGGAGGCCTCGGGCAGTGTGCTCTCTTGTTATTGCTGAGGAGATTGAAATTTGTGATGTTCTGGAGACTATGGATGAACCAGCCTGTGCAGCTAGTTAGTGGGTAAGAACCATTGTGAAGGGAATTATTCAAGAGAAATAAATTATCTAGAAGAGTTGGAGTTAGTGGCTTTTAAATTTAGCAATAAAACTTTTAAAAATGAATGTATGTAGAATTGTATAGCAAATACATAAAACAAAACAGCACTCTATTGGTTTAAATTGACTTTATAAGTATACAGCAGTTATTTATTTGAAATTCGTCTGTAAGAACAGAAAAGCTATTTAGATGAATAAAAAATCTGAATCTGGGGTTATGTAAGATATCCTATTTATTACTGTGTTTTATTTGTTTATTTTGATGAAAAGTTTTGAGGAGAAAAAAATCCTAATTCATAGAGCTGAGAGATTGTATACTTCCTTGATTAATGTAATCTTAATAAACCTGTGAAGGCCTGAACCTTAAAAAAGACCAAGTTGGAGCTATTCAGTACCACATTTACCACAAAGTCATGTATATAAATAGGAAAAGCAATAAAAACCTTTTCCTATATCTCTTCCAAAAGTTAACTGAATAGTGTTAATTATGAGATTGGTAGCCCCATAGTTTTTATATTTTTAATTGGTATTTAGCACATTTTGATATAATCATTTTTATAGGAGTCTTAAACTGGAAATATTTTATAAACGACGCTTGAAACATTTTTGCAGATTTGGTGAACACCTTATTCTGAAACCTTAATTTTTACTCATTACTTTTAATGTCAGAAAGCTTTATATAATGGACCGTTTAGTGGTACTCCTTAATTTAGGTATAAGACAACTAAAAGTAATAGCATGAAATATATATCTGACTACTCTTGGAGTTTTTTTGGTTGTTTTTTTTTTTAAGACGGAGTTTCACTCTTGTTGCCCAGGCTAGAGTGTAATGGTACAATTTCAGCTCACTGCAGCCTCTGCCTCCTGGGAAGCAGTTCTCCTGCCTCAGCCTCTCAAGTAGCTGGGACTACAGCCGTGCGCCACCACACCTGGCAGACTTTTGTATTTTTAGTAGAAACAGAGTTTCTCCATATTGGTCAGGCTGGTCTCCAGCTCCCAGCCTCAGGTGATCTGCTCACCTCAGCCTCCCAAAATGCTGGGATTAAAGCTGTGAGCCACCGCACCTGGACAGACTTTTATAATAATTACAAGCATTTCGTATGTCATGAACGGAGCCTCGAAGTACACATTTATCTTTTTGCCATTTGTAGTGGTGATTAACTTTTTTTAATTAAGTGAACATTTTTATGGCAAACACCTTAATTTATTACATTCAGCTGCATGATGAGTAGCCCTGATCTGAGGAATACACAACTTGTCAGTTAAGTGAAAAGTGAAAACTTGACTGTCAGACCATGCTTAACTCTAACAGTGAAACACCTGTCAGGCACCTGTGATTTCATAGCATCCAACACCAGCATCGATTCAGCTTTTGTGAGCTCTTCTCTGTTTCTTGTTGCTTGAAGGTGTGCACACACAGTAGAATGACATGTTCATTCCCAGAAATTTCATTAGCAAGTAATAAGCCTAGTGCCTTTCAGTTAACAAAGCTAACGTTTATTTTCTACAGGGCTTCTCAGAGCCTATCTATCATACAATGGAAACTGCTGTCTGCTGCAGCTGGGACCCATGGTTGATGAAGAAAACAGAAACAGAATCGTAAAAATAGACTCAGGCCTTAAACATTCTGTCTTAAATTTTGAATTCATTTGCTGATCTTTTGCCTTAAACTGTCTGTTTTTAGACTCCATCTTTTCTCCGGCATGCACTGCATTTCTCATGGAGATACCAGTTTGTCTTTGTTTAAATAACACTGAGGACTTAAAGACATTTGCGAAGCAATTTGATACCAAATCCTTCTAAACTTTTAGTAATTTTTCCCAGTTTTAAAAATCTTGCCCATACCTAGTTTGACAGTTTTCTAGTAACTTGTCCTTATGTTTTCTAAAGCATCTAACCTGCTTTTCTCAGGACCAGCTCTTTTCACAGTTGCATTCCATCCAACTGTATTAGGTAAAACCACAAGCACTAGTGGCAGAAATGGGACTGGCAGCAACGCAATGGCCTTGTGCCCGGCAGGCAGCTGGGAACATCACGCCATGTTGCCAGGATGGCCGGGTAAGCAGGTAGGTTGTTTAACTGGACTCCGGTAACCTGTCTGCTGCAGGCAGGTTTGTATCCTGACTCTCCAGGAAAGTCTCGAGTGCATATTTTCCTAACTGATGATCTCAGAACCCTTTTCTGTTCCACAGACACAGTCAGCACAGTCCTGCAGGTCTCATGGCCCACAGAGAAACACTGGTTCGCAGCCAGCTCTTCAAAAACAGTTTTCTGTAGGACTCACAGTGAAGTTTCTTTTTTTGCCATAGGCTCCTGGGTAAACAGACTGGTCTGACTCCTGATATGCCGTACCTGGACCCCTGCCTACCCTTAGACATTAAAGATGAAATCCAGCAAAATGGACAAACCTTCTTCCTACGAGGGACTGGAGACTTTGACCTGTGTCGAGAGACTATCCAGCCTTTCATGAATAAAACAAACGAGACCCAAACTTCCCTCAATGGGATCTATCAGCCTCCAATTCAGTTCCCGAACAGTGAATTCTATGGCTTTTCTGAATTCTACTACTGCACCGAGGATGTGTTACGCATGGGGGGAGACTACAATGCTGCTAAATTCACTAAAGCTGCAAAGGTACGCTTGAGAGGTGCCATCTTCTCCACATGCTTTTGAGAGACCAGTGTGGACAGAGACGGGTTATGTCCTCCCTTCACACTTGCAGGGAAAACCGGCATATAGAAGGCTGCACTGCATGTTGGGATCCTGTTCCCTTTGGTTGGAGGGAGATTGAATAGTCACAGCAGAAATTAAAAATGTACTGTAAGCTGACTTCTGCCCACCACCCACTAGCTACCCTGGTCTTCAGTTACCTCCAAATTTTAGTCTCTTATGTCATTGTTCTGCTTTGCTGCATCTAACAATTCTCCTGCTAGCCTTCCCCCTCCCTGACCTGCCAGGACACTCCTATTCTCGTGTTCTCTCTGCCTTCCTGACACCTCTTAAACTTTGGTGGTGCCAGACTTCCACTCTTGGCCCCTGACCTTCAGGTTCTTGAATGGTCTCATCCATGCTCAGGATTTGCTGCTGCCTCTCAAGAAGAGGCTCCAGTCCTGACCCCTGCCTGCTACATTCCACAGCTCCAGACAGACCCACCATTTTCTCTCCATTCTGTTCCTGTTATATCTTGGTTAATGGCATCACCAACCATCCAGTCCCCGTCCCTGCAGCCTGGGAGTCATGGACTTCTCCCTCTTACCAGTTCATCCTTTTCTATACACCCCAGTGTAATCAGTCACAGTGTGATGTTTTAGCTCCCAAGTGTTTCTCAAACCCATACAGCCACAGAGCACTGTATGCTGTAATCATGTCAGACAGCTGGCCTCCCTCACCCTTGGCCATTTCTCTTCTGTGTCCATGTTCATGGCGTTTCTCTTCCTGAAGCACCAGTGCCGAGCCCTTTCCGCAGGCCTAGTGCGTTTCTCTTGTGCTCCCTGTCACACACCCAGGCCCATCTCCCACCTCTCTCAGCAGCGTCTTCATCCTTTAAATAGAAGTCAGGGTGGTAGCCGCCTCAAGGAGTTACGTATTACATTGAGAAGATGCACTTACACAATGCTCAATAGAAGTTACTAATATTATTACAAATAACTTCAGGAAAAGTGGGATCTTTTTCCCTTCTGTTAAAGGCAAAAACCTTTTGTAATCATCATTTTCTCAGTGGCCTGTACTGTGTCCTCCACAGACAGAGGACTTAGTTTGAAGTAGCTAAAATACTGCTTCACTTTTCCAAAATTTTATGCCCATACTATATAGTCATGGAGGGAGAAACGAAACAGTTTCAGAGAGGCTGGTTGTGGACAGCAAAGTTCTCTTAACAATCCCCTGGGCAGAATGTTTAGGTAAAGCATTGTGTTTGCGAATCAGTAAGTATTCCTTGAGTGTGTGTGTGTGTCTTGCATTCATTGTATACGTTAAGCTTGTGTGTTTCCTAATGGGAAGGATATGCTTGTTACAAATATAAATTTGGTGAACCATTTTTAAAATGAGAACTTTAATAAGCCTTTACTAGTGATTTCTTTTGGTGAATTTTTTTTTAGGATTATTGTGCAACAAAGTGGTCCATTTTGAGGGAACGCTTTGACCGAGGACTGTACGCCTCTCATGCTGACCTCCACAGGCTTAAGTAAGTACTAGAAGGCCATGCCCCGGGTCCCTCTTAGAACTTTAATGCAGTGCTGGCACCACTGGCTTGCCATACCCTGGCCGCAGTCTACCTTCTCCTCACTCACTGTTCTTCCCATCTGCTCTGGGCTCCTTTCAGACGGGACAAATACTTGTGCCCATATGTATTCCATCTCTCTTTTTTTAGGTCACTTTTACTGTCTCTTCCCGATGAAATTCCCCTGTTCATACCTTTGCTTGTTCAAGTCCTGCCCAGACGTCCAAGTCCAGCCAGAAGCCATCCCTTTCCAGTCTTCTTCTGTCCCCTCAATCAGACTTCATCTCTTTCTCTGAGTCTTTAGAATTCATCTTACCTCGCTAATGCATTTATCATGTTCTGCTTTGTTTTTATGTTGCTTTTTAAAAATCCCCTTTCATTGTAAGTCATGTGCAGACACTGTATCTTATTAATTATTGTATCTTATCACTTGCTTAGCACAGGGCTTGGCAAAAAATAAACCTCTAATAAATATTTAGAGTCATAGAAGATCAGAGCTGAAAAGAACCTTCCTACCATCTCATTTTACAATAAACTGAGGTACAAAGATTGAAACCTGCTATTCATTTGAGGAGTACGTGGTGAAATGCCTGAGGGACAGGAAATCTATCTCAGGAATATCTGACATTATGCCGAGATTGGGTTCATGCACTAATTGATTTTGACAGGGGAACTGCTCCGTGTTGTGGAACCAGGGATGTGAAACACAGGCAGTTGCTTTGGGGCCCCTGGCCTGAGGAAGCCCCTGCCACACCCACAGCTGTCCACAGAGGGAAGGTCTGTGTGTGTGTGGGGCCGTCTTGGCAGAGCCAGTCAGCCTGACAGGCCTTCGTGCTTGCCGTCTGTAGGTATCAGTGCTTCAAGTCTGCCTGGATGTTTGAGGTGTTCCATCGGGGCTTTTCGTTTCCTGTCAACTATAAAAACCTAAAGACTGCCTTGCAAGTTTATGACAAGGAGGTTCAGTGGACCCTTGGAGCCATCCTCTACAGGACCCGCTTTCTACCATTAAGGTAGGGCTGTGAATTTGGTAACGAGAACCAAAAAAAATGCTTTTCTGCAGTTACAGCACCTCGTGGCAGCTGTGGCTTGTGGCTGTTTGGAGTGTTGCTGTTAGAGCCAACCATGGCAGAATTGTGTGGACAGTGATGCTTGCTTTTGGTCTTCCTCCGCTCCCCACAAGGGCTTCCTCCCTTCCCACCCTACCATCCCATAATACACAGCACTCCAGTGCTACTGCCCCATGTTTGGTTATTCTCAACTGTCTGTTCCCCAACCCCTGCAAAAGGGTCAGTTCTGGGGTTCTTGACCTTTATGACTGAGGTCTCTTCTCAAAATACTGTATTTAAATGCGTGCATGAATACATAGGATTATAGAAGAAACCATCATATTGAAATAGTAATCATTAAAATATACAAAAAACAGGGCCAGGCGCAATGGCTCATGCCTGGAATCCCAGCACTTTAGGAAGCCGAGGCGAGCACATCACAAGGTCAGGAGTTTGAGACCATGCTGGCTAACACAGTGATACCCCGTCTCTATGAAAATACAGAAATGAGCCACGTGTGGTGGCACGTGCCTGAAATCCCAGCTACTCCTGAGGCTGAGGCTGGAGAGTTGCTTGAACCTGGGAGGCGGAGGTTGCAGTGAGCCGAGATCATGCCACTGCACTCCAGCCTGGGGGACAGGGCAAGACTCCATCTTGGGGAAGAAAAGATTGTACAGAAAATAAGCTTGTGATACAGTAATATGTGTTCTTCTTTACTAACACATTAAATAACAGGATCTGGCAGTACAATTAGTATTTTCTGTAATTTCAGTGTAGTGATGAACATCAGTGATATTTTGAGGCATTGATGATACTATAATATGACGTGAAAGATCTGTGATTTTCATTAGTAACAAAGTTGCTGGTGCTGCCAACCCTAACAATAGTTTTGTCTGCATTCATGGTCAAAGAAATGCTAAATGTCAGTCAGCACTTGGGTATAACAAAGATGTGCATTTTCCACACTCTCGTATGTAGATCTGCTGTCAGCTGACCTGTGGTAAAAACCCGGGTTACCTGATAGATGAGATATTCACTCCCCACCCCCCATTTCGTTGAGCATTTCTCAGTAATACTTTAGGCCGGGTTAACTGCAAAAATGGTGAGTCGTGGGTGTTACTGATCACAAGCATGCAGTTTGATTCCATGTTGACTTTCGTGTGTCAGCGAAACCCTCACGGCTCTTCTAAGTTCCTCTGATTTGAGTTCCCCAAATTATAATGACTTCAGAGTACACTTCCATGTGTTAGCTCATGGATAGTTGGCAGTCCCCTGCGTTAGGCTGTTCTGTTCATTTAGAGGTCTGGTTGCAGTTCCCGTGTGCAGCTCTGGGGCTGGGCCCTGCCATCCCCCTGTGCGCCGTTTCCACTCCTTCCCTTGCTTACTGTCCTGTTTGTTGTTTGGTGTTCACCTGGGCAGAGACATCCAGCAGGAGGCCTTCCGGGCCAGTCACACCCACTGGCGGGGCGTCTCCTTTGTCTACAACCACTACCTGTTCTCCGGCTGCTTCCTGGTGGTGCTGCTGGCCATCCTGCTGTACCTGCTGCGGCTGAGGCGCATCCACCGGCGCACTCTCCGGAGCAGCTCGGCTGCCACCCTCTGGATGGAGGACGGCCTTCCCACCCAGAACTCCGCCGGGACCTTGTGATCCGGCTCACAGCTCCACGAAGACACGAAAGGAAAAGCCATTTTTGCCTCAGGGTTTCTCTCTTTCTTTTCCTGTGGTTTTGTTTTTTCTTTCCCTTTCTTGTTCCTCTAAACAGAAACAAAATCCATTGTTTGTAAGCCCTGCTGTCTGAAAGTACTGTGTTTAGCTATTTTAGGTAAAGCTTTAAATTGAGGAGTGGGGAAGAGGGAAATTCACTTGATTTTTGCTGCATAGGATATCTGCCAAAAATAAATGAGATTTCTGGGGTTTCTTTAAGGAATGTTAAATTTAAACAAATGCACTTTGATACTGGAGGGACATGGAAAGACACAATCTCTCAGTGGAGAGGGGGCTGAATCGTGATGCTTTTATAGAACCAAAAACCTTACTGCGTGAAATGAGAATCCTCTTCTCTCTCTAGCTTGAAAGCTCTGACCTGAAGAGGGTGATGTTTATTTTTTATTTATTGTTCAGGTCTGTTACTGTATATGTTTACTTTGCAGAGTTAAATTTTTTAAACCATTTGCATCCCAAACAGTGACATACAGGCACTAGGAGGTAACCGTTTATAAAAGTGAGAGTGAACTGTCGACTAGAGCCTTGTGTGAGTGTGTGAAAAATCCCAGGGAACCAAAGTGAGGGATGACAGCATTGGTCTCTAAAAATGCACTTCAGAATTTACTGGTTCATTTTATTTAGAAAAGTCCTCGTTACTGTTATCTTTTCCTGACCACAGGTAATTACTCTTCTTATTCCATATTTCAATGGCATTAGAACACTTTGGTTTTGAAAGAATTGGAAAATCCCTGAAGTTTCACCAGTTTTGGTTTTATTAGAACTAGAGCACATAGTCACTTCTTGTTCTTCAGTAGTTCTCAGTAGTGCTTTTGCTGAACTGTGCCTCAGTTTCTTCCAGCTTCCAACTGGTGTTTCCCCCACCCCCTTAGTTAAAAGTCATCTCAGCTTTTAATTGTACTGGGAAAACCCGTGCATAGCCCGCCAAGTGTTCTTCCTTACGCTGTGGCCGAGGCTGTTGTTGGCAGTGCCACCGTAAATCCAGAAGGGAAGAGTCTGCATCCAACACAGGAAGTCAATTCACATTTTGAAGGAAACAAATTTGACATTTTACGCCAAAATCTAAAAAGGACAACTGGATTGGCATATGTGAGATTGGTTGTTTTTCACCTATTTATTTAGTTTAGAAGCTTGGGGGATTCTCGTACAGTTGTTCTAGGTGCAGTTTGTTTTGTGCAAGTGTCTGTATGTACTGTTCCCTAACTCCAGAACAGTTAAATTCATGTAGTTGGTAGCAGATTAGTACCCAGAAGTGGGGTTGTTGCTGTATTGGATAACTGAGGATATGGAGGTGGCTTTGGAACCACGTACTGGGCAGAGGCTAGAAGAGCTTGAAGGAACAGGAGAGAAAAGGCCTGTATTGCCACCAACTGAGCACTAGGGGCAGTTCCGATGAGGGGTCAGAAGAAAAGACTACGGAAATTCTGTTCCAGGGTGGCTCAAACTGCCCTAGGTACGGCTTAACCTGCCTCTCTGGAAGATAAAATGCATCTATCTAACTAATCCTTGAGGCAAGAGCTGTGGGGGCATGGCTCCCTCCACTTAGATTTCAAAGCATGTTCAAACAGCCTGGGAACCCAGGCAGGGTCTTGTCATAGGGGCAGAGGCTGGAGCTGGTTCATCTCCAGCAGTGCCTTGTGCAGCCACAGGGTCTCACGGTTGTGCAGGTTATTGGGCTCCTGAGGAGGCTCTGCTTGTCTGGATTTGCCTGCATCGTATTTGTGCTTCATGGTCGAAGTTGTTAGGAAAGGGGGGCGGGCTTCTGGCTACCTAGGGAGTTGGTCTTGGCCACCTGCCTGCAACTCTTCCTAAAGGAGCCATGGGTCATTGGTGGAGGCTTCAGGGAGCTAGGGACGGAGCCACTGGGGAATAGCAGCAGAGATAAAAGGAAGGAAAGGAAGGGGCCACAAAGGGGTGGAGTGGGCAGACGGGCACCCAAGGGAGTAAGGGGATCCCCGCCTTCCAGCTCTGGGCATAAAAGAGTCACATACCTGATGATCCTGAAACAAGGGCTGAGAAAACCTCACTCCTCCAGCTGAGAGGCAGTAGTGGATTTGCCATTTTTAAACAGTTATCTAAGAAAAAAAAGATGACAAATATTCAACAGAAACACTATATGTGGCCTGTAAAGCCTAGAATATTGACTAAAATATTTACAGAAAAAGTTTGCTGCTCCTTGTGAGAACATTGCAGTTCAGAAAAGGATATAGACAGCAGCATCCTCTTCAATTAGGAGCACAGTTTCCATTCGTAGGCACAAAAAGATGGACAGAGAAGTAACCAGACTTCAATCTTAAAATATTTGTTTATGCACCAGAATTTCACATCTTATTTTTCATTCTAGATTATTTTCAAGATGAGTTTTCAAACAAACCAAGAAACCTACCCCTCACCCAAAATTTTTTAAAAAGAGACCACTCAAGGGAGTTCATTATGCTATGTTGAGATGTCTGCAGTCACAGCAAATCACATTCCATAGAAGGTCTCATGGAGGTGAAGACACTCAGGTGCTTTCTCTAAGATACAGGGTGGGTGAGAGATAAGTCAGGGAGGAGCTTAATTCAAGAGAAGAATTCATATCAAGAGCTGGCCCGAGAAGGCAGTAAACTCTTTGTACTTGTGATAGAAAGCAGAAGAGAGGCCGGGCACGGTGGCTGATGCGTGTAATCGCACCACTCTGGGAGGCCGAGGTGGGCAGATCACCTAAGACTGGGAGTTCAAGACCAGCCTGACCAATATGGAGAAACCCCATCTCTACTAAAAATACAAAATTAGACATCGTGACGCATGCCTGTAATCCCAGCTACTTGGGAGGCTGAGGCAGGAGAATCACTTGAAACCTGAAGGTGGAGGTTGTGGTGAGCCAAGATCACACGATTACACTCCAGCCTGGGCAACAAGAGGGAAACTCCCTCTCCAACAGAAAAAAAAAAAAAGAAAAGCAGAAGGAATTGGACTAGGAACTTGCCCAAAGCTTTGCCAAAGAACAGCATTGTGTTTGATCTTGGTAGAAACATGCTAGCAGTAAATGCTTATGTTCCATGACCATATCATAGGCTTCTCATTTTTAAACCTCCAGGGGATGTTCTCAGAGATTCCACAGTCCCTCTGGGGACATTACAGTAGAAGAGGGACACAGGGACCTGTACCAGTGCTTTTTGCCCATGTTCATCCTAAGCTCTGGCTCTAGGCAGTGCTTTCTGACCTGGGCAGAGTGAAGGCGCTGCTGGTGGCTGAGGCCAGTGACACGGGGGCCCTGCCCAGCCACCCTGAAGGCTGGGTAGGCCCCTCTTTTCGCCACCAGTTTTACGCACCTGTGCTCTCTAGATTAACAAACTCTGGATGAACAGATATTTACATTTTAAACTGAGGTCTACACAGAGTAGTTTTCCTTACAAGGAACATGTATCACTTAGCAAGAAACTAAAAATGGCAAATCAGTTTTCCACACTTTAAGAAAACAATCAGCTTTAGAATTCTGTGCGGTCATGTGCAATGCAGCAAAACTACCTTTCAGTAAATTATTTATTTATTTTGGTGTTCTGTTTCTTTTGATACTGAGTTTCCCTTTCAATAATGAATGATGTGACCAACCAAGGAGAATCTTTTGTTCTGTAATAAAATTCTGTTTTACAGTTAGGAATTATAAAAAGCAAGGGAGCATCTTGAAATGTTTTTGTTTAAGTGATGTCTTCCATCCAAAGCAAGAATAATTCTCTTGAAAGGTCCTTGTCGTGTCATGTCACTTGCTGTATGTGGCAGCCTTAATTAGCACACTTGGGTATTGAAAATCAATAAAATGAAAGTTCATCATCCCGTGGCCCGTAGATTGTGTGGGATGTTTTCTTGTCATCTTTGAATCTTCTGACGCATTAGAAGGATGAGTTGAACTTCAGTCTAAATTCAGTGAAATACATTGTCTGAATCTGACGCACCCTCTTTGCATGTGTTATGTTGGGTGTGCATACAGTGAAGCACAACTGTGTGGGTTATGGAGAGGGAGTCCACATGCTCTGCAGCTCAGACACCAGATAGTTCACAAGTAGTGACCAATCCACTACTTGTGACGTTAAGCCATTCGCCAACAATAATTGCCACTCTGAGATGATTATTTGTAAGTTCATCATTTTAAGGACCTACTTGTGTATAGAAAAAGAAAATTAACCAACTCTTATGTATTTCATAGTAACAGCAAATGCTGACTTTATGTTATACCATTTTGCACTTCAATCTAAGCTTAGAGCCTTTGGCTTATTTCCAGAAAATTATAGCTGTCACTGTTAATGTTACGCGGTCCTGATCTGGAAGATGAAATTAGACGCTCAGCATGTTTCTTAGCCGTTGGAGAATACGTAGATGTTTTCCTGGAGGAGTAGGTGGGCCTGAGCCTAGCCTGAAAATAGATGATAGAGACAGATGGGACAGGAAGGGGACCAGCCGTTAGGACCAACGAAAATAAAGGCCTGAGAGTGTCGGAGCAGAGAGGGAAGCGCAAAACAAAAGGAGAGAACAGAGCGAGCAAAGTGAGCTCAAGAGGGTGCTGACGCCACTGGCCGCCAGGAAAACAGGACACGGCGTTAAGACAGAACTTAAATAATTTTTGAGGCAGTGCAATAAATATATGGCTTTTTGCCTGAGTATAAATACGTTAAAATATCTAAGATGGCAAAAGACATCTAAATGTTTATTCCACTTGGTGGAAGAGAAGTCAGTGCCCATTTCCATCCACTAACCATGTTATCAGGTCTGAAAAGCCGGGCTTCTGTGTTTTTGTTTTCAGTCTGTTCCCATTAGCCCTGCGAAGTGGCATGCACCCTGTAAGGTTTTTTTGAGATCCTGAAATGCTAATGGTTTGCACAGAGGGGTCGTGGTGCTCGCCCTGGGTTGGTAGGAGAGAAATGCAGGTCACCTCTGTCGGAGTCACAGTGTCTTCTTTTGGAAACATCATAAAAAGACAAAGGAGTGCCCTGCTAATCCCAAAGCACGCCCTAGCAGAGTGGTGGTGTGCCTGGAGCGTCAGTGTCAGGATGAAAGGCAATCCTGTGGGAGTCTTCCTGGCCCGACTCGTCTGGGAGCCTGTGGCCCTCTGATCCCACTTCCTCCTAACAAAAGAAGAGTGTGTCGTTGATGTGTTTTCTTTTGCTTTTAGTCAGACTAGTCCCCCTCCCCTGTGCTTTCCTGCCGCTTTCTATTAATAGATCCATTAAGGTTGACTGAGACCTGCTGCAGGGACACTAGGGGCCTTTAGCCTTCCATCTTTGCCCTTTACCACCATTTGGCAGGTGAACGACATCTGGGCTCCAGACTTCATGGCCACTTAAACATTTCTGTCAACAGCCTGTGTCTGTTTGGTAGAAGAGGTGCAAAGAAGAAAGCTAGGCCTTCAGAAACTCAGGATTTCTGCCCTGAGTAAAGGACTGAAAGCTCCTCGCTGAACACAATGGTGACAGGCACAAAAGACAGGCTTCTTGTTTAAGTATGTAAACTCAAAAGACGGAGATAAAAGGAGTTTTTTTCCTCCAGTTCAGCCAGTCATCAGACATTTCAGGCATCTTGTGTTTTGTCAAGGGATGGGGATTCCAGTGGCCCCTGTTTGACTGTAAGGGGAAAAGTTGGTCTGTGGCGAGGTCATCAGAACACAAAGGAGCAGCTTGAGAATCCCAGTATGGGTCTTCCATTGTGTTGTTTCTAAAACGTCCCGTGCAGGCTGTTCTTGCTGTTCTCTCAGGCTTCTAACTGGGAGTGTGAATACCACCTTTCACCCTTTTGTGCCTTCATAAGAATCAAGAGTTTGAAGTGTTCGGTTCTGAAAATATCAGTCATCTTATGCTTGCCTGTGATTACATAAGAGTTAAACGCCAAGGACCAGACTTAGCACTTCCTTCCCCTAAGGTGGCTGCTTCTCCACTTGGACCAAGCTTTAATACCCAGATTTTAGACTCAAAATACTTAAACATTTAGCGGGCTCTCCTCAGCCTTGTAAAGCTCTTTGATGCTGGTCATGGCAGCACAGGAGAATTTTCCGGAAGTTCCTGGCTGTTTCCCATAATGTTCAAATTGCACTCTAAAATTCCCTCCCACCTCCCGTGGCCCTGTTGCCCATCAGTGTATCTGTTGCCTCCCTAAATGTCCTTGAACATGGACCATGACGGGTCCTGTGTTTACTTTCTGTGTTTCTACATTTATAACCCAATAAAGAAGACAGCGTGTAGTACATAGTATTTCATAAATATTTGTAAACTAATCAAAATCTGGTTGCTTTCACAAATCACCTCTTTAGGTTTCTAGAATTTGTGAAACAAATCTTTTAAAAATATTTTTTTCTCTACCTTTGCTGTTCTTTCCAGATGTGCAGAGTCTTGTGTGGTTTTAAAACCATATGCAATGTGCCGTGCAGGGCGGGATGGATCCCGGGCCTCTGAGTCTCAATCCTCCATTCACTTCTTCCCTCCACCAAAGTTTGTTAAGGGAGGGTTGCATCTTAAAGCTGTATTTAGAAAAACTTTGGAAAACCAAATTTACCTCAGGTAGTTTCCTTTCTTCGTAACCTGTTCAGGCTTGACACAAAGGAAGAAGAACTCCCAGAATTAGGTAGTAATAACAGAGGCAAAGGAAGATTGATATTTTCTGAAGCCCTGCTTACAGAAAATAGTTCCTGCATATTTATTTTATTCTAAGCATAGCCTCAGATTGTTTTTCATTCTAAGTTGTCCTTAAAAGTCACTTTTTAAACCTCACAAGAAGCACCAGAAGTAAGGGGGAAAGGATGGATTTGACTACATGTAAAGTAAGGCTTTCTGTTCAACAGGCATCGTCATCAGAGCTAACAGATGGCAGACCAAGAAGGTATTTGCAGTGACTAAAATGGAAAAGGGATTAAAAGGTACAAAGTTTCTTGTTTCTTATAAAACAACGAGAAAAAGGAAATCCAAAAGAAAAAAAAAACACCCACAGATATTAATAGGTGATTCACAGCAGGGGAAGCCCAAATGGTGAAAAAGAGGTAAACTAAGAGAGCCAAAGAAATGTAAATGTAAATTAAGAGCCACTACCTTACAGCCTTCAGAATTGCCAGACTTCACGTGCTGGCACTGATGCAAGGCTCAGACTTGAATATTGCTGGTGGTGGTGGGAACTGTAATGCATACCCCAGAAGCGGGGCTGGCCGCACTTAAAAGCAGCATGTGTGTCCTTTGATTGAGAGAGACACTTGCACGTGGCTCTCTGGAGAGATTTCTACCTGGGTCCATGCATGGACTTGGGAAAGGATGCTTTTGGTAATGATTTTGAGTGACCGTGGTGTTGGAGGTAAACAAGGTCTTGGACAAGTCAGAGATGACAGGTGGGTACCATGGAATACTGTGTAGCCATGAGACACAGAACTAGAGCTATGAACAGCAAAGCAGGTGGCTTGTAAAAATAATGTTCAATACTGAAAGCAAGAAATGAGATTGGTTGCATAATGCCATTCTGTAAATGTAGGGCACACGACACAGTATGTCCTGTGAGGATGTGCACATTTTGACTCAAATACATTAAAATGGACGTTATGGGGATACAGATTAGTTATGAAAGGAGGACAAAAGATAAAACTCATCTCCTTGTTTTGGGGTGACCTCACATCCCAGTGAGCCCCCTCAGTTCAGGGCCAGGGAGATGATTGATTATCCCATCCCAACCCAACCCAGGCTGTTTTCAGCACGGCAGCCTGAGAAGGCATGATTCAGACCTTGAAGTTGTTAGGCAAAAGCCCTCCACTCAGTTCTGTATTTGACTCAGGAAGAGCCGAAGTCTTTATAATGGCCTAGACAGCCCCGCACTGTGGCCTCCCACTCCACACCACTCTGACTGCAGTCCTCATTTCTCTCCCCAACTGACGCTGCTCTAGCCACCCTGGCCTCAGGGCCCTCCCAGCACTTTCCATTCTCCTCACCCTGCTCCACTTTCCCCCCACCCACGGTGCTTATGGCCTTAGATCTAGCACACTCTGTGCTCATTATGTTCCATGTAAGGCTCTCCCTACTACCTTACTAGAACATGCTCCAGGAGGCAGGGGGCTTCTGTGTCCGTTTTCATGTTGTATCCCCAGGCACAGGATCTAATTTGCAGTAGACATTCAATAAATATCTGTGGAATGAATGAACAAGGCAGGATCCTTAAAGTGAGGGGGAATGACCAGGCTGAGAACTGAGGAGAGAGCATGCTAAACTCTACGGTCTGGCCCCAGGGATGGGGGCAGGAAACATGGCACCACCTCCTTGCTTTATTGGAGGGAAAAAAGGTGCTTCTTGTGCCTGACTGTCATCATAACAGAATGTTAGCTTATCACATGCCGGGCGCTGTTCTAGCTCTTTGTTAGCTTACAGAATCCCTGTATTGGTCTGTTTTCACATCGCTCTAAAGAACTTCCCAAGACTGGGTAATTGATAAAGGAGAGGTTTAACTGACTCACAGATCGGCATGGGTGGGGAGGCCTCAGGAAACTTAGAATCATGGCAGAGGTGAAAGCAGGAAAGTAAGACACCTTCACAAGGTGGCAGGAGAGAGAATGAATGCAGAAGGAACTACCAAACACTTATAAAACCATCAGATCTCGAGACAGCTCTATCATGAGAACAGCACGGGGCAAACCACGCTCATGATTCAGTTACCCCCACCTGGCCTCTCCCTTGCCATGTGGGGATTATAATGCAAGATGAGATTTGGGTGGGGTCACAAAGCCTAACCATGTTAATCCCCAAAACAACACCATGAGGAGGTGCTTTGATTACCCTTACTTTACAAGTGAAGAAACAGATGTGGGAAGGTCACATAACTTGCCCAAGGTACCCAAGTAGCCAGTGGTGGGGCTGGGATTTGAACGCAGGCAGCCTGGCTCCAGTTTGTACTCCAGGGCTGCACTGTCCAGTATGACAGCCATCGGCCACACAAAACAGGCCAATCCAAACTGAGATGAGGTCTAAGTATAAAATATACACTAGATTTCAAAGACTTCCTATAAAAATAAATACCTCAGTTTCTTTACATTAGGTACATGAAATGATAATATTTTATGTATATTGAGTTAAAACGTTATTAGATTAACATTACCTGTTTCTACCTTTTTATTTTTTACGTATTTATTTTTTGAGATGGAGTCTCACCCTGTCGCCCAGGCTGGAGTGCAATGGCGTGATCTTGGCTCACTGCAACCTCCAACTCCCGAGTTCTAACGTTCTCATGCCTCAGTTTCCTGAGTAGCTGGGATTACAGGCACCCGCCACCATGCCCAGCTAATTTTTGTATTTTTAGTAAAGACAGGGTTTCACCATGTCGGCCAGGCTGGTCTGAAACTCCTGACCTCGTGATCTGCCTGCCTTGGCCTCCCAAAGTGCTGGAATTACTTTGGTGGCGTGAGCCACAGCGCCTGGCCTCTTTCTACCTTTTTAATGTGTACACTACGCAACTCACAAATTGCCTGTGTGGCTCGCGGTGTGTTTTCTTTAGACACGGCTGCCCTCGGTCCTTGCTTCTCCGAGTGTGGTCCCTGAATCAGCAGTAGCAGCATCACTGTAGTCTGACGGAAGTCCTGGATCTCAGACTTGGTCTCGGACCTCTTGAATGAAATTCATTTTGCCAGTTTTCAAGGTCACTCATAATGCATGCTGACGTTTGAAAAATGCTGCTCCAGACCAAGTCAGCAGTTTTTTTCTCTACAGGGCCAAATAGTAAATATTTTAGCTTTTCAGGCCACATGACTTCTCTCCAAAACTCATCTCACTGCTTCTATAGTACGAAATGAGCCAGAATACGCACGTGAATATGGACTCCACTCATGGGCCGTAGTTTGCCTACCCCTATTCTAGCACTAGCTAATACTAAGGAAGAACATCCCACCTCCACGGTGCTACCCTCTGCCTTTCATTTCCTTCCAGACCCCTCTTCTGAGTTCCTTATTTCCATTTCCTACCGGATGTTACTTAGCTCTCTCAGAGGGGCCAGGCGTGATGGCTCACGCCTGTAATCTTAGCACTTTGGGAGGCTGAGGCAGGCAGATCATCTGAGGGCAGAATATTTAATTTATAAATTAAATATATAATATATATATTTTAAAAACACCTCAGGGGCCTCCAGGGATCCTTTAAGAGAAAACGATTCCAATTCCCAACATGGAAGGTGCTTGGAAGAAAGGGAAACCGTGTTCAGAGAGTGATGCCGCATTGGATTGAGGATCCTGGGCTGGTTTCCTGGCAACAAAGGGAGGCTGGGGATGGGCCTCTGACTAGACTCAGTGCTGACTGCTGATTCTCCTTGGGTTGCTTCTCTCTTACTAATCACACCTAATAATGATGGAACAATTTTATCTTGTTAGGACACATTCACATTTAATTTATTTGGCTTCCTTAACAGCTTTGTGAGATATGTGAGGGATATAAAATTATATCTCAATCTACAAAAAAGAACACCAAGATTCAGGGAAAATAGGACAATGCCATTTCTACAGTGAGGGGGAGGCTTCATTATCTAAGTCAGTGCCTCATTTCCTGAGGGGAAATCTAAGACCAGAATCTGAGTTGCCTGATGTTCCTGGAGCTCCCCCCAATGATAAAGCATGGTCAGTTTGGAGGAAGTAGCTCCAGCTGCTCCTGACATATCACCAGTTCTAAAAAATGAGAATAAAATGGCAAATAAGGTCTTGGTTTTATTTTAAAAGATAGTTTGACCCAGTAGGGCGCAGTGGCTCATGTCTGTAATCCCAGCACTTTGGGAAGTCGAGGCGGGCAGATCACCTGAGGTCAGGAGTTCGAGACCAGCCTGACCAACATGGAGAAACCCCCTCTCTACTAAAAATACAAAATTAGTCGAGTGTGGTGGCACATGCCTGTAGTCCCGCTACTCGGGAGGCTGAGGCAGGAGAATTGATTGAACCCAGGAGGCGGAGATTTCAGTGAGCTTAGATTGCACCATTGCACTCCAGCCTGGGCAACAAGAACGAAACTCCATCTCAAAAAAAACAGTTTGACCCTGAAAGAGTCTTGGTAACTCCCAGTGGTCCCAAACCACATGTTGAGAGCAACTACTAGCATAGAGCAGGGAGAAGAGGTGAACTGTTGCGGGGGTTAAGAGAATAGCAAAGTCCCCAGCTTCCCAGTGTTGGCCACAGCCAGCCGTGGCTGGAAGGCTGGGAAGAGAACACCACTCTTGTGTTTGTCTCAGTCAGCTCAGCAGCTGTGACAAAACACCAGACTGGGTGGCATCAACAACAGACATTATTTCTTATGTTTCTGGAGGCTGGGAAGTTCAAGGTCAAGGTGCTGGCCAATTCGGTTCCTGGTTCATAAGACCTGTCTTTTCACTGGACCTTACCTGGCAAAAAGAAAGAGTGATTTCTCTCTCCTCTTCATAGAAAGCCACTAATAAAATCCAGAGGGCCCTTCCTCATGACTTCATCTAACCCTAATTACCTCCCCAAGGTCTCGGGTCCAAATAACATCACATTGGGAGTTACTGCTTTCATGTGAATTTTGGAGGGATGTAATTCAGTTCATAATTCATGTTTGTCCTGTTTCAGTGCTAATGCTGTTGAGGTTCGGGGGCTTTTTTTCCTGGACCATGGCTTCCTCTGAACATCTCATCCTCTCTGCCCACTGTGGGCACCTCCTGAAGGTGTAGGGGGCTGGCAAGCAGAGCACAATTTGCACCTTTCCTGCCTCCCTTATGGTGCAGACCTGGGTCTGGGCTCACAGGAGGCTCATAAATACCAGTGACTGGAACAGAGCAGTCAGGCTGTGTCCTCAGCCAACCCTCAGCGCCCTGGGAAGGCATCTCCTATGCTTTCTGGGAGAGCAGTGAGGCTGTGCTGGGCTGCAGCCCGGAGCGTGGGCCTTGCCAAGTGCCAGCCCATCTCTCTGCAGAAAAGCTCCCATTTTTGTCTGGTGCTCCCCCTTCCCTGTTTCAGCTGCATCTTTGAGACAAGGTGGTCAGAGCTGGCAGAAGCCAGGTGTCTGGGAATGAGACTTGAATCAGCCTTTTTTCCCCCTCTGAATGACTGTGCTGGGTGAAAGTCTCCCTCTTCTCCCAGCAGGAGACTTTCCACGTGGAGGAGGCAAGTGGAAAGTTAGAGGAAGCAGCAAAATGAGAATGTTCGCCCGGCTTGTCTTCAGAGTCTGTCACCCCATGTTTTGCGTCTAGTTCAAATTACCAGAGTCCGGCCCCTGTCGTCCCACCCTACCCGCCCCATTCCCAGATGTCCTGAGGCTCCTGCAGGAGGAAGGATTCAGCTGGCCTCCCTCCTCTGTGACTCTCTCATGCCACCCACCACCTACTCCAGTCTGGAATGCATTGCTCATCTTTCCAGTTTGTTCCTACTCTCACCTCAATTTCCTCCTCCTGCACATGGGTGCCCCCTCCAGACTCCATGCAGCCTCCACCGCCATCTCCAGTCCCTAACATCTGTGCTTGCTGCAGGGTATCGGGCATTTGCAATGAATCTCACATTGCTTTTTCTTGTTATTGAAGATCTATGAGATCTTCTCTCTCAAAGCAGAATATAAGAAGCCCCTTGAAGACTACAAGTGTTTTTTATTCCTAGTACCCTCCCTTCCTTCTGAATGTTTTCCTTCTCTCTCCTCCCCCACAGCACACACACACACTCATAGACAGGGAGGGATGATGGCATTCTAGATGCTTGGTGAAAAACAATTTGGAGAATGAAAAGACAAGCCACAAACTAGGAGAAAATTTTGCAAAACACATATCCGATAAAAGACTTGTGTCCAAAATATGCAAAGAACTCTTAAAACTCAACACCCAATTTTTTAAAATGGGCAAAAATACAAAACAATAGCCAGGCATGGTGGTGAGTGCCTGTAATTCCAGCTACTCAGGAGGCTGAGGCAGGAGAATCGCTTGAACCCAGGAGTAAGACGTTGCAGTGAGCTGAGATCACACCACTGCACCCCTGCCTAGATGACAGAGTGAGACTCTGTTTAAAAAATAAATAAATACATAAAGTATGTAACATACCCCCACAATCAAGAAATAGACCATTTCCATCACCCTAAAAAGCCAGAAATCCCCCTCGTGCTCCTTCCCAGGCCACCCCCAACCCACCTCCAGCCTCAGGTCACCAGTGGTCTACTTTCAGTCCCTGCCATTTAGTTTTGACCTTTCTAGAATTTTCTAGAATTACGACTGGATCATACAGTATGTCTCTTTTCTGTGGCTGGCTTTTTTGTGCATGTTGAGTCAGTGGCAGGGGGACATCCTGATACGTTTGAGATTCAGCCACACTGCAATGGTTTGGATGTGTCCCCCAGAGTTCATGTGTTAGAAAGTTAATCCCCAGTGCATCAGAGCTGGGAGCTGGGGCCTGATAAGAGGTGGCTAGGTCATGACAGCTCTGCCCTCATGAATGAATTAATGTTATTGTGAGAGTGGGCTTTTTATAAAGGGGACTCTGGCCCCCTCTTGCTCTATTGCTTGCTCTCCCTTCCTAGTGCCATGCCCTTGGACTTCCCAGCCTCCAGAACTATGATTCAAATATATTTCTGTTCATTTTAAATTATCAAGTCTGTGGTATCCTGTTATAGCAACAGAAAATGGACTAAAACACTGTTGCAGGTATTGGTAGTTCACCCAAAGGAACTAATTTCTAATTGCAGGATTTCAGATATGATAACCCCCCAGGAGAGGAAAGCACACTTTTATTATGAGTAGGACCTTCCCAGGCTGCTTGAGTTGTACTGATCCTGGCCCCTCTTCAAAGCAGGGAGGCACTGAGTGACGTCACACTGAACTGTGCCCCAAGTGGGCTCCAAGCACGGGAAGTTGTTAGAGGGATTGAGTCACTCCCAGCCCAAGTGGGTGATGGAATGGGCAGGTTAGTCATGGAACCTGCTCTCATGGAAGGCTTCTCTTTCCCTCCCAGACGGAATTGTCTTCTTTGTTGAATACAGAGGACTGCCCTGCATGGCTTTCTTTATTAGAGAAAGCTATGAGAAGCTTTGAGCTCCTCCAAGTAAACTGTTTTGTACTCTCAAACAGGCTGTTTATTGATGCTGATTAATAATAAATTAACCAAAAGAAGGCCAGGCGTGATGGCTCACGCCTGTAATCCCCACACTTTGGGAGGCCGAGGCAGGTGGATCACTTGAGGTCAGGAGTTGGAGACCAGCCTGACCAACATGGTGGAACCCCATGTCTACTAAAAATACACACACACACAAAAATTAGCCAGGCATAGTGGCACACGCCTGTACTCCCAGCTACTTGGGAGGCTGGGGCAGGAGAATTAATTGCTTGAACCCAGGAGGTGGAGGTTGCAGTGAGCTAAGATCATGCCATTGCACTCCAGCCTGGGCAACAAGAGTGAAACTCCATCTCAAAAATAATAACAACAACAACAACAACAACAATAATAATAATAATAATAAATTAAGCAAAAGAAAAGGGAAGGGATGAAGTTTAGCATACTATGGTTGACAGAATAATTTTACATCCTAGGAAAGTGAGTAAATGAAATTACACTTTTCAGTGTGAAAACGTTGTTTCCTGGAGAAAAAGGCAGATGAGCCCTACCCGCTCCTGATTGTACACATATGCAGTTTACAATTGTGGTTTTTGAGCAGATTTGGAACTCTCCTGGGGCTTAGCTGACCTGAGTCTGGGTCTCAGCACCCCTGCTAACCCCTCCCAGGGAAGGTGCTGGTGTTGACAGCTCTCTGGGCCTTTGGTTCCCTGTCTGTAAACAAGGTGCTTGGAGCACAAGTTCTCAAGTTTCATGGCGGCTCTTTAGATTTTAGCCCTTTAAATCTTTAGATTTTAAGGGTTTTAACCCCATCGGTACAGCTTGGCCCTGAAGAGAGCAAGCACACATTGCTATGTGAGAGACAGACCACTAAGGGGTGCTGCTTCCTCGGAGGAGGTGGGAATTCTCTTCCTCCCCGTTCTCTCCTCTGAAGAAACCGTCTATACTCATCAAAAGTGGTTGTGATAGAATGTTAAGATTTGAGATGATGAGAAACACGGAAGCCAAATCATAGGATCTGACAGACCTCTAGTCAACATATGAACACTGGAATATGTGATCTATGTGACCATCCCCTCCCCAAGGCCAGATCAAACACCCACCCCTTGACATATACAGACGTGAACTGCTTAATGACAGGAGGAAATACATTCTGAGAAATGCATCATTAGGCGATTTTGTCACTGTGCAGACATCACAGAGTGTACTTCCACAACCCTAGGGTGTAGCTTACCACACGCCTAGGCTACATGGGGTAGCCTGTTGGTCCTATGCTACAGATTTGTACAACATGTGACTGTTCAGAAAACTGCAGGCATTTGTAACAGAGTGGTAAGTATTTGGGTGTCCAAACAGAAAAGATACAGTAAAAAAAAAAAAAAAAAAAAAAAAAAAATGATAGACTGGGTTAGGGAGGGCATTTATCATGAAGGGAGCTTTCGTGGCTGAGTCAGGGAGTGCATGGTGAGTGAATGTACACTGCACACTGCTGTCAGCTGTATAAACACTGCACACCTAGGCTACACTCAATTTATACAAAGTATTTCTTTTTTCAATAATGAATTCACCTGTGCTTACTGTAACTCTTTCACTTTATAAATTTTTTAGCTTTTAAAACATTTTTGGGGTCTTGTAATAACACTTAGCTTAAAACATAAACACTTTGTACAGCTTTACCAAATTTTTTTATTTCGTATTCCATAAGCTTTTTCCTATTTTTAAAATTATTTTTGTCTATGTTGTAAACTTTTTTTTTTTAAGACGGAGTTTTGCTCTGTTGCCCAGGCTGGAGTGCAGTGGCATAATCTCAGCTCACTGCAACCTCCGCCTCCCGGGTTCAAGCAGTTCTCCTGCCTCAACCTCCCAAGTAGCTGTGACTACAGGTGCGTGACTACAGGTGCGTGCCACTACATCTGGTTAATTTTTTGTATTTTCAGTAGAGACGGTTTCACTGTGTTAGCCAGGATGGTCTTGATCTCCTGACCTCATGATCCACCTGCCTCAGCCTCCCAAAGTGCTGGGATTATGCTACCATATCCGGCTCAAACTTTTTTGTTAAAAACTAATAAACACATACATTAGCCTAGGCCTAGAGAGGGTCAGGGTCATCAGTGTCACTGTCCTTCACCTCCACATCTTGCCCCACTGGAATGTCTTCAGCGGCATTAGCAGACATGGAGCTGTCATCTCCTAGGATAACAATAACAAAGACCTGACTGAGGATGTTTTACAGTTAGCTTTTTGTAAATAAGTAAAAGTGTACCCTAAAATAACAATTAAAAGGATAATATGGTAAATATATAAGCCAGTAGCATAGTGATTTATTATCGTTATCAATTATTATGTACTGTACATAGTCACATGAGCTAGACTGTCATATGAGTGGCAGTTCATAGGCTGTTGACACCAGCATTACTGAGACATTGATCACTACTTGCAGAGGTCTGTCTTGCAGACGTTGACTTAGCAATGGATGAATAAAATACTTTTATTTAGTACAGTGATCTGAGTGGGCTAGAGATGGCCGTCGGCTGCTTTTAGAGGGCGATTGCAGCTAAGAGACTACGGCTCCTTGTTCTTCACATTTATTCAGCATAGATTTAATAACAGAGGTTCTAAGTTAACATGCTTGTGGGTAGTTAAGACGGTTAAAAGTGTGGTTTTACAAATGATAAAAGGTTTTGGTTCTGGGGCCTAGGGTAGACACTATTAATGGGCAATGCTTTTTCGACTTCTTGAGAGGACCATCCAGCACAAAGTTTACATGAGTAAACAAATTAGAGTAAGGACAAAGGAATGTGGGGCAAACAGACTTGACTGGGGAAGCTTTTATTATTCCTAATCTTTACTCTATGACTTAATACTCAAATGTAAGAACTGGCTGCCTTCAACCAGCCTCACTGAAACCTTTCGGCCTTCCAAAAGGTTTGAGATTACAGTCTATAACTTACTTACATTTCTTTTAATATTGAGTGAATCCCAACAATCACTACAAACATGTGAATAATTCCTTGCACTACAATGTCACTAAAGCTATGACATCAATAGGAGAGAGGAATGTTTCAACTCTGTTATAACATTATGAGACCAAGTGACATGGGACCACCATCATACACCCAGTCCATCGTTGACTGAAATGTCATTATGTGGCACGTGACTATATTTCCAAATCACTTTCCCAAACGGCTGGATCAATGTTTGTTTGGATGGTTGATTGGCTCCCCATGTAATTTAACAAATAGACCATATGGAGCCTCTTCTTCAGCTCTATACATTTAGCTACTCGTTTCTGCATTTCTATTCATCCAAGTAATCATTACTAATACCTACTAAAATTATTCCTACTTTCCCACTTCATTCAGATGGGCCTTCCCTGGCCACCCCCACTGGACCAGCACCTGAGCCTCCTTCACCTTCTCTCCTCCTCGCCAGCTTTAGTTTTCTCTATAGCGCTCCGTCACCACCCGACTCTCACGTTTCCTCATTTCTGTGTCTTTGTGTGTGTCTTGTCAGTTTTCTACTCTGGCATAGAAGCACCATGAAGGCACAGACCGGCTACAGCATTTGCTGGGCCTCCCTGGAGCCTCCAGCTATGCCCCCTGGGACATGCGATGCTTCTTGCAATCTAAGTCGACCCAGGCTGCCAGGAAAGTGATTCAGCAAGACCGTGCAAAAGCCAAGGGAGAAAAAAGAAAGGCTAGCCTCTAGCCTTTGACTCAGTAATCACAGTCTGGGAATGGATCCTAATGCGGTCATTCACATGACCCCTGGGGATGGGGTGGGCAGGAGGTGCTGCCTTCCTACTCGATGCATGGGGTCTGAAGCCTGGAGAGACAGGGAGTCATGGTGCCCTCCTCAAAGATGCCCTCCTCACAATGCAACATTTATTGTCCAAGTACCATGCCAGGGACTGTTCTGAGCCCATTCAGTCCTTTTACTCCTTAGGAGCTTTTTCTAAAAACAAAACAAAACAAAAAAAAAACAGGTATCGCTTTGTCACTCAGGCTGGAGTGCAGTGGCATGATCTCAGCTCAAATGCAGCCCTGACTTCCCAGGCTCAAGAGATCCTCCTGACTCAGCCCCCCAAGTAGCTGGGACTACAAGCCTATACCACCATGCCTGGCTAATTTTTATATTTTTTGTAGAGGCAGGGTTTTGCCAGGTTGCCAAGGCTAGTCTCAAACTCCTGGACTCAAGCAGCCCGCCCGCCTCAGCCTCCCAAAGTGCTGAGATGACAAGCATGAGCTACCGCCCCCAGGCTCTTAAGGGTATTTTGAGTGAGGTGCTTCTTACACATGAAGCATGTGAGGGAAAAGGGAGTTCACATCAGTTAATGGTGGAGCCAAGATTTGAACCCTGGCCCCCTGACTACACAAGCATGCCCTGAACCCACTGTACGACTCTGCCTCTGCAGCAGTACAGGATCTGCGTGGTGGAGGTTGCAGGGCGCATCCAGACGTACAGACATAAAGCATCCCGCCATTGTTTGTTTCATTGAGGACGACGGGCTACAGCTGTCCTGAAGTAGTCTCCTAGGTCTTGATTTCAGGTCAACAAAAGTGTATCAATAAACTACTCAGTGCAAGCTTCAAATACTCCACTCATTTTCTCTTGGAAGTGGGGGCATGGTGAGGCAGAGATGGACTTACTGAGGCCTCCAGTGTGGGTCACTCATGCTTCCTGGAGGAGTCAAACTCCAGTTGGTTTTCCCAGCTCAGCCATCCACCGGCTCTGTGACTCTGGGAAAATCACTTCTCTGAGCTTGGGCTTTTTCATCTGTAACAATTAGCAGGAACCCAATCAATAAATATTACTTTCACAAGGATAATTGTCATGGTGTAATTTACACTAGCAAAAAGATGTGAACAACTGAATATCCAATAATGGAGAAATGACTCCATTGCACAGTAGTTTCAGACCAGAATTGTCTAAAACCATTAGAAATTACATTGAAAAATTAACACAAAATAATATAGTAAAAAGAATCAGAGGCCGGGTGCAGTGGCTCACTTCTATAATCCCAGCACTTTGGGAGGCTGAGGCGGTTGGATCACTTGAACCAGGAGTTTGAGACCAGCCTGGTCAACATGGTGAAACCCTGTCTCTACTAATCATACAAAAATTAGCTAGGCTTAGTGGCGCACACCTGTAATTCCAGCTACTTGGGAGGCTGAGACACGAGAATCACCTGAACCTGGGAGGTGGAGGTTGCAGTGAGCTGAGATCGTGCCACTGAACTCTAGCTTGGGCGACAGAGCTAGACTCTGTCTCAAAAAAAAATAATAATAATAAAATCAGGATACAAAAACCACAGCTACAATTTGGTTGAACAAATATTCTGAATACTCCAAATAGTAGGTGTTTAACTATGGGTGATAGGACACCAGAGTGACAATTTCTTCCTTAAATTTTTGCATATTTTCTGAATGTTCCACAGGAAGTTTGCTTTTCTTTGTACCAGACAAAACATTGTTTACAAAGTTAGTTTCCTTTCATTTTCTACCTTATTGGTGAATGCTTTAGCAGGAGCGCGTAGGACTAGGTGGAATGATGGGAGATGGGGAGAGGCCAGAGCTCAGCTTCACCAGCATTTATCGAGCATCTGCTGCATCCAGGCACTGTGTAGGGTGTGACAGCTGAGTGAGAGTTCCATAACCAGGCATTACTGTGCAGAGAAGGCAAGGGAATGTCACATTCAAAGGCCCTGGGGGTGAAATAGAAGGCCTATGGGAGCACATCAAGGAAGGCCCCGGGGGAGAGGGATTCAGATGACATTTTGAGGACCCTGAAGTCATAGAGGATTCTCTAAATTTTAATGGAAATTTTATTGGCTGTATT
>PVKP010017098.1:0-34961 GCA_004027715.1 Plecturocebus donacophilus
TTTCTTTCTTTCTCCTTTTCTCTCTTTTTCTAAAATCTCTTCCTCTTTCTCTTTTATTCTTTTTATTCTAAAAAAAAAAAGAGGGACAGACACGGGGGTGGAAAATAAGGTCATTGCCAACAGAAAGAGTCTATCCCAGTCCAAAAATATGGTTACTCCACCTACCAACAGTGTTATTCAATAAAATAAATTAGAGCACGGGTAGACAGCACCAGGAACATCATAGGCATTTCACCCCTCTCCCCTATCCTTCCTCATCCTCTTCCCTCCTGGTATGAAAGGGAGGTTCTCAGATTGAACGTTCAGTAGCTTAAAGGGGACATGGTGCAGTATATTTGGTAAATAGCCACTGTAGGCCTCTGAGAACAGAGGAGATGTTGAGAGTGGAGGGAGGAGGAACTCCGTACAGTCATCGTCAAGAATAGTAAGAGCCCAGATGGACGCATATCAAATGTGCTTCATGCACATGATTCGGCCACCCTCTTTTCCACTAAGCCAAATATCCATAATTTAACAGTTGCAGAATATAAATGTTTCCTGCTGGCTTTGCATTCCCCAACTGGGGAGGAATAGTCATCACTTGTCTGGCAGACTTAGAGGCCATCTGAGCACTGGTGGGCTTCTCGGCATCCTCAAAATTGCTTTTTAAAAAAAATTTTAGATTCGGGGGTGTATGTGCATGTTTGTTACACAGGTATCTCGTGTATTGCTGGGGATTGGGCTTCCAATGTATCCCTTACACAAATAGTCAACACTGTACCCAATAGGTACTTTTTCAGCCCTCACCCCACCCCACCCATCTCCCTGCTTTTGGAGTCACCAGTGTCTATCAATTCCATCTTTATGTCATGCCGACCTGTTGTTTAGCTCCCAGGTATAAGTGAGAACCTGTGGTATTTGGTTTTCTGTTTCTGAGTTATAATAATTCACTTAGGATAATGGTCTCTGGCTCCATCCATGTTGCTGCCAAGGGCATGATTTCATTCTTCTTTGATGGCTACATGGTATCAGAATTGCTTTAGATGCCATGTGCCCTCTGGCTTCTAACAATAAGCAATATATGGATGAGGTTCTGTGGCAGTGGCGGGTAGCAATAGAAAGAGACAGGATGTGAAGGGTCAATGGCAGTGTTGGGTGTCAGGCTGTACAAGCCTAAATATCAAACTAGGGCTGATCAAACATCATGCTCAAAGATGCATGACTGCAGCAATAAAATATTCCTGATCACTGTCTCTGACAGCACTTCAGCTCTTTGTGGCTCAGCCATTCATCACAGCCCTTCTCGGCCCATGTTAGGGTAACATATTCTCAAAATGTAGCCTATGGAAACAGCATTCCAGGAACGCCCCAGCAACCAGAACTAGGGAAAAGTGTCATTCTTTAGTTTAAAAAGTTGTCCCACACTCAAGCAACACAGCACTCAATGCTGAAATTCTACTGAGTTTTTAAATTAAATCTTCCTTTGGGATCCAAAAAGCACTTTGGGATTTTTCAAACCTGACCATGAACAGAAATCTGATTTTTTTTTAATGTCAAGGGGCTGACGTGGGGCAGATCATTTTACTCCCTCAGAGAGGTTGCTTCTTTTGAATGAGACCCAAGGAAGCTGGTTTCATCAGTCATTTTCTACAAAAATGGAATAAATTCATATCATAATATTTTTATAATTCTAGGTATTTATTCTGTTAATAAAAAAGACATTTATATAACAACAACTAAAAGGAAATATGCATGTCAAATTATTAACTAGGGTTATCTTTTAGTCATAATTTTTACTTTCCTCTGAATATTTTTGTTCTTTAAGCATTTGTGCTTAAAAAGTTATAAACTATTATTTACGGTTATAAACTTCTTATAAACATCAGTTTTTTTTTTGTTTTAAATTCCATTTCTTTGAACTTTCTATGTTAGATTTATTTATTCAACATATATTTTTGAAGCACCTACTGTGTGCTGCATCCAAGTTGGGAAGCTGCAGTCTAAAAGCTATGACTGCTCTTTATAAATAAAGTTTTATTGGAACACAGCATATCACCTCATGTATTATCTTTGGCCAGTTTTGCACTACCAAGGGCGGAGTTGAGTATCTGCAACAGAGACCATATGGCCCATAAAACCAGAAATATTTGTTCTCTGGCCATTTCTGGAAAAACATTTTATGACCCCTGTCCTATGTGAAAGGCTCTAAGTTGGTGATAGAAATCAACTGTGAGCGAAAAGAAAAAAGGTATCTCCCCAGGGTTATGGAGTTTATAGGTTTTCGCCTAAACTTTGGGGTTTCCTATATCCTTAAAAACAGCTGTTCTGAGGGCCGGCTGTGGTGGCTCACTCCTGTAATACCAGCAGTTTGGGAGGCTCAGGCAGGTGGATCACTTGAGGTCAAGAGTTTCAGATCAGCCTGGCCAACATGGCAAAACTCTGTCTCTACTAAAAACACAAAAATTAGCCGGGCATGGTGGTGGGTGCCTGTAATCCCAGCTACTCAGGAGGCTGAGGCAGGAGAATCACTTGAACTCAGGAGGCAAAGGTTGCAGTGAGCCGAGATCGTGCCAGTCTCAGAAAAAAAAAGACAGGAAAAAGAGTGGTTCTGTCATTGCAGGAAATGTAAGCTGACATGTAGTGTTCACAGTTTTTTTCTCTGTGGTTAGAGCAGATTCTTGATGCTCCAGAGTTGGAGAAACCCCAAGTCTTGTTTTCTCTGTTAGCAACAGAAGCAATGTTATCCTGTGTGCCTCTCCTCTTTCCTCACACAGTACCTGGTACATGGTTAAGCACGCAGTAAACCTCAGCTGTTATTATCAGCATCGCCCAGGGGGCTCCAAATGGAGTCACTATTCTTTGCACGGGACTCAAACTTAACCCCAGTTTCAGAGGTCTCTTATGTCAAGCCAGAGGAACTCATAGGTCTAAAGAATTTAATTTACTTTTCTTTATTTATCTGAAATAGCTTATTTTAGGCCCATGAAGCTGAGAGTTTCAGCTACATGCTCCTGCAAGGCAAATAGTTCCTAAACTCAAGCATCACTTGGTTTGGAAACAGGAAATGAGTAATAAATGAGTTTCCAGGCCAGGTGCGGTGGCTCATGCCTCTAATCCCAGCACTTTGAGAGGCTGAAGCGGGCAGATCAGTTGAGGTGAGAAGTTCTAGACCAGCCTGACCAACATGGTGAGACTCCATCTCTACAAAAAAAAAGAAATTAACCGTCATGGTAGTGCATGCCTATAGTCCCAGCTACTCAGGAGGCTGATGCAAGAGAATCGCTTGGACCCGGGAGGAAGAGGTTGCAGTGGACAAGATGGCATCACTGCACTCCAGCCTGGGTGATAGAGCAAGACAAAGAAAAAAGAAATGAATTTCCATATCCAGTTCAGTAAAGATCGCCTGTTCCCAGATGACACACAACAAACACCCCTTGACTTCCACTGAAATCCATCTCCTTGGAAGCATCATAATAGGATTAACAAAAGCCTGGAAGATTCTTAGAAGAGCTGCTGTTCTCTCCACAACAGGAAAGTGCTTAAGTATTCTATTAAAGAAGTGCACATTGGGTTAGCCTCAGTGTTAACCTGCTAAGCGTGTAGAAACACATCAGAAACAGGTGAGAGAGAAGCCAGGCCCAGAGCCTCCCCGGCAAAGGGAACTCTGGGTAAATGCTCTGATTAGGAGCTTGGAACCTGTTCAGCATTCAGCAGGATCCACCCAAATCTGTCTCCTTTATTCAATTAAGAAAATGATAGGAACCTTCGATTTTCCTTGTGATTTAAAATAATGACAAATGATCAAGTAGAGTTTGGACACGTTTTAAAGCTCATTTTTAAGAGAAACTTCTGCTGAATTTAATTATGCCTGCTTCTGGGAAACAGTCGTCAAACAGGCTATTGGCAATTCAAATCAACTCCCCCACGCAAACATGCCCTTTGTCAGCAGCGATATCTGGATATCTGGCGGAACAAGTCACTCAGAACTGGGAGGGACCCTCTGCATTTCAAAGATAAACAAAACAACAACAATAATAGTAAACCTAACTTAGTCCGGGAAAAGAGAACGGAAAGGATTCCGGTAAGTGTTCAAATTGGAAGGAGTAACAAAAGAAAAAAAATGAGAAAGGAAAACATACACGCAGCAACTCTGTGGGAGATAGATTTAGTGAGAGCTGCTCCACCTACCTGTACAGAATTCACTGTACTTAGAGACCTCTTTTTTTTCATCTTCTGAATCATTTTGTCTACTATGTCTGAATTTTTTTTTCCATTGGACATACTCGTTATTGTTCAGGATTCCACTTCCCAAAATTTTTGTTTTACCTTTTTAATTTTGGAGTTTATAAAATGTGGAATGAGGAAAAAGAGGTGAAATCCTACAAGCTTTGGGGGCTGGCATGGAATAAGGTTCACTAAAGAGCATATTTCTTGGATTCATATAGTCTGAGTTTAAATCTGGCTCATCAGATAAATGACCTTAAGTGAGTTACCTACATTCTGGAGGCTCAGCTTCCTCATTCGCTGCGTAGTGAATAGTCATAGTATATCCTCAATGGGTTATTGTGAGGATTAAATGAGATAATGCATGTAATACTTATCACAGTGCCTGGAAAACAGTAAGTACACAAAACTGTTCCTGTTGTTATTAACAACCAGCCCAATCCTAAAGTGAATGCTTAAGTCCTCTTAATGACATAATGTCGAAGTGGTTGACCAGCCTTTATTTGAAAACCTCCAAAGGTTGGAAACTCCCTATCTATATCTATGTATAGATGTATAGCTATGTTTCCTAGAAAGTTGATTTATTCAGCTGAAACTTCTCCCACTGCGGCTTCTGCACCTTGTTCTTAGTTCTATCCCTTGGGAAACTTAAAGAGCAGGGATAATCCCTCTTGTACGTTGTGCTAGTGAAGGCTTGGTTTTTATTGGAAGTAATGAAAACTAACCCTAAGACCAAGCATGGTGGCTAACACCTGTAATCCTAGCACTTTGGGAGACCGAGGCTGGTGGATCACCTGAGGTTAGGGGTTCAAGACCAGCCTGACCAACTTGGAGAAACCCTATATCTACTGAAAATACAAAAATTAGCCAGGTGTGGTGGCGCATGCTTGTAATATCAGCTATTTGGGAGGCTGAGGTAGGAGAAGTGCTTGAACCTGGGAAGCAGAGGTTGTGGTGAGCCAAGATTGTGCCATCGTACTCTAGACTGGGCAACAAGAGCAAAACTGTCTCAAAAAAAAAACAACTAACTCTAGCAAGTTTTAACGTTAAAGGAAATGAGAGTAGTCCTGGGGCATTTGATTAAATCAAGAAGAATAAGAAGGAGAAGGAGGATGAGGAGGAGGAAGGGGCAGAGGAAACGTCATCAGCCTCCAGGAATGCAGGAACTTGGGGAGGTTTGGATATACCTCATCAGGAGTCATCAAACCTTCTGTTTCTAGCACTACCATTAGCAAACCTTACCTACAGCTCCAAAAATCTTATTGGTTCAGCCAAAGTCAGGTGTCTATCCCTGGATCAATCAACTCTGGCCGGGGGCAGAGACACTTACTGAAGGTCATGGTGATGGAAGCTTACCTGTGTATGAGGAACAGAAAACCATCCCAAAGAAGGGTAAACTGTTGTGAACTGAGCAGCCTCCCAGCCAGGCTATGAGAAATCCCAAGCCATGTGAGTAAACCATGGCACAATCCTCTAGATAACTTATAATATCCTCAGTTCATTCCACCATTAAGATTGAATTAATGAAACATACTTGTGTGATTATTTAGTGTTTTCACTAGAAAGGTGAGCTTTATGAAGACAGAGAACCATGTCTATCTCATTCACCAACATATTCCAGCACTTAGCTAGAGGCTTGAACCACGACAGGTGTTCAAATAATTTCTGAATTCATTAATTGACTGACTAACTTGTTATGTATTATTTTTGAGAACTTTCTGGTTTTTCACTTCCAAATATGGCTCTATCCATCTCAGTCAGTTTCTATTCATGGTGAGAAGCTCCTCTGTTTGTGTCCTATTTTATCTGCATAAAATTGGAAGGAAGGTAAAATAACTCACAAGTCTTATTCTCAGTCACATAAAGATTTTATTTGCCCATCTGTTCTAGTTATCTATTCCTACATAACACACTCCAAAACATAGTGGCTTAAAACAACAATAGTCATTGACTTGGCTCATGAATCTACAAACTGGGCAGGGCATAATGGGAAGGTTCATCTCTGCTCCACATGATATCAGCCGAAGAAATCTGGCTGGGGATGGGAGAATCCATGTCCAAGATGGCTGGTAAGTTGATGCTGCTTGTCAGCTGGAAGCTCAGCTGAAGATATAGACCACGACTTCAGATCTTCTTCACAGGTACCTCTCCATAGGCTGGTTGGACCTATCACAGCATAGTGACTAGGCTCCAATAAAGAGTATCACAAGAAAGCAAGGCAGAGAAGTACATGACATTTTTATAATGCAGCCTCAGAACTCACATAGCAACACTTCTTTCATATGCTAGTGGTCAAGTAAGGGGAAAGGACATTGATCTCACCATGCTATGGAAGAAGTGGCAAGGTCACACTGAAGAATGAGCATGTGGAATAGGAGATATTATTAGGCAATCTTTGTAACATACTATCTGCCACACTATCTCTTCTCTTGTAGCCTGGGCCATGAAGTTGAGTTTCAGCATTGCCAATTAAACTGTGTTGACTGGTCCTCCACTCAATCATCACTTTTTGAGTTATCTATACCAGGCATAGGATTAAACCCTGGAAATACACAGATAAATGAGAAAACTCCCTTCCACTGGGAGTTCACAGATGGGTAGAGAAGATGGATAATGAAACTCCAATGGGATGAGTGACTCAGCCAAGGTCTGCACAAGGCAGTATTGGCAGAGAAAGAAATCATGAATTCTGTCTCAAATGGAGGCTAAATCCTAGTTTATGTAAACACCTTTCTTTCGTGGACATGGGTTCTGTCCTTCTGCTAGCTTACCATTTTCAGAGTCAATATGTATTCCTTCAGATGAGCATGCAGACAGCCATATTGCCCCTGTTGTACTTTGTGGGAGCCAAACCAACCAGAACCAAAAAGGTTGGGACTGCTTGGCTAACAAATGGAGTAGCAACTGGGAATGACGTATTGGACTTAGTAAGTCCTCCTGGGAGTCCTGGGTTTTTCACAGGAGAGAGAACCTCACAAAGCAAGTAATAGTGATAATAATAATAATTTTTTCCAATACACTGTAGTTTTCAGCTTTAGCTTTACAGAAAATTTGAGAAGACGGAAAAAAGGATTCCCATGTTCCTTCTTATTCCCACTTTCTTCTATTCGTAACATTAAATTGGTTTGCTACATTTATTATAATGAAGGAACTGATATTGACACATTAGTTACTGAAGTCCATTATTTGTTTAGAATTCTTTCGTTTTTACCTACTTTCTTTTTTCTGTTCCAGGATGCCATCCAGAACACCATATCACATTTGGCTGTTGTGTCCTTAGGCCCTGTTTGGCTATAACAGTTTCTCAGGCTTTCCTTGTTTTTGATAACCTTGACAGTTTTAAGAACTACTGGTCATGTATTTTACAGCATTTCTCTCTATTGGGATTTGCCTGATGTTTTTCTTATGATTAGGCTGGGGATATGGGTCTTTGGGAGGAAGAACACATGGAAAAACTGCCTTTCTGCATCGTAGCAAGAGCACTTAGAATCCGCATGATTTATCACTGTTGATTTTAACCTTGATCACCTGGCTGAGGTTGTGTTTGTCAGATTTTTCCACTATACAGTTACTCTTATTTTCTCTCCCTCTTTATACCGTACTCTTTGGAAGAAAGTCAATATGCGTAGCTAACACTGCAAGTGTAGGCAGCTTTGCTTCTCCTCCTCGAGGGCAGAGTATCTATATAAATTATTTGGAATTCTTCTGCATAAGAGATTTGTCTCTTCTCCATTTATTTATGTGTTCAATTATTTATTTATACCAGTAGGACTCATGGATATTTATTTTGTACTTTAGGCTCTAATCCAGTTCTACTCTGTTTTATTGCTCAAAGTATTCCAGATTCAGCCATGGAGAGCTCTTTTCATTGGCCTCCCTGTCCCTTTGACATACAGTGTTGAGGGTAACAGTGACTCTTTTGCATATGTTTGGCTAGCCCTAGAATAGAAAGGCTGTGTTCTTACATGTTGATATGGTTTGGATTTGTGTCCCCACCCAAATCTCATGTTGGATTATAATCGCCAATGTTGGAGGTGGAGACTGGTGGGAAGTGATTGGGTCACAGGGGCAGATGTCTCATGAATGGTTGAGTACCATCCTCTTGCTACTGCCCTCATGATAGTGAGTGACTTCTTGCAAGAGCTGGTCATTTAAAAGTGTGTGGCACTGCTTCCACTCTCTTTCTCTTGCTCCTATTCTCATTATGTGATGTACCTGCTCCCCTTTCACCTTACACCGTGATTGTGAGCTTCCTGCGGCCTCCCCAGAAACCAAGCAGAAGTTGTTGCCATGTTTCCTGTACAGCCTGCGGAACGATAAGCCAATGAAACCTTTTTTCTTATAAATTACCCAGTCTTGGGTATTTCTTTATAGCAATGCAAGAACGGCTGAATACAAGTGTATTTCTAACTTAATCATCCAAATAAGCCTATGTTATAAGTGCCCCCCTTTGTAAGTAAGGAAAGTAAGAAGCAGAGGGGTTCAGTAGGTTGTTGGAAGGTAAAAGGGACACCAGAGCTACCTGGACGGGGTTCCATTAGCCAAAAGCAGTTGCAGGTATATTATCTAGATTCTATTCTCCACCCCACCACCTGGTATGTACAGTCAAGAGGAAAAGCTGGCCAGAGAAAACCCCCATACGGCGGTGTTACAGACTTGTGTGCTGCCTACTCACGGGAAGTCGTGGAAAGATGTGATGGACACGTAGGGATGGATGCTAAAGCTGACATTTCTGAAATCCAGAGAGGGAATATTTTGGAGCTCGAGTGGGTCTTCTTGGAGTCCCTCAAATTAGATTGTGTGAGCTCACTCCACCCACTGAGGAGCAAGCCCTCCTCACAACACACTCCCTTCCAAACCTTGGAACTCAACCCCCTCCATGTTCCCCTGCTACCCTGCAAGATGCCAAAACAGCTTCAAGGAAGTCTGCTGAGAATTGCTCATCATTTTTTACACGTGGTTGGATAAATCCCAGAGCAGAAAACAAAACAGAGACCCAAATCCCCTTTTTAAAGCCCCACGGTAATCAGAAATCAGGTCAAAAGACAGAATCCAGCATCTCTGTGCTGCTGTGTGCCCAGCACACGGGAAGCTCAGATGGGCTGTTTCCGGCCATCCCATCAAGCACAGACTGGAATTATAATGTAGAGTGTTGGCTCCTTTTCCCTAAGGTTGAGCAGCAAAGGTCTTCCCTCCCGCAAATCATGCCCCATTCTTCCAGTGCTATCTGCTTGCCTTCTATTGGTTAGAAGGCAACAGCATCTTGCACAATAGAATTCCATTTTAGCAATGTCTCCACTGCCTCTGAGGAAGGGAGGAAAATTCTCAGTATGAGGGCAGCTTTTGTTTATCAGCTTCTGCTTTGGGAGATGACAACACCATCCTTTAGGTTGCTTAAGGAAACAGAGCAGAGCCAAAGTAGTCTGTGGCATCCAGCTGGGGTTTAAGACCTTGTTCATAATGCCTAAAGAACTTCAAAAAGTTACAAGGACAATACCTACTGTAATATGCTCATTGACATCTAAAGGAGTCCAAGAAAAGTAGGTCGTGGGTATAATGAGAGGCGAAAACACTGATAAATGGAGGGGGAGACACATCAGCGTGTCCCTGGGAGCTTTTGCTTCCTCCTTTAAGAATAAAATTGGATGGGAGCAGTGGCTTTCAGAAGACGTCAAAACTGCCTCAAAACTCTGGCAGGAGCTGACTTTGTTTTCTAAATTTAAAGACATTGCAGCTTCTGTAATTTGTCTCCAATAAAGCTATGCCATTTTTTTTCTTTTTTCTTTTAAGTCTTAGCTTTCTTGCTAACTCACTGTGTGGACACAGTTATTCTCTTTGAGAATATTCTGTTTACTCATCTGTAAAATGGAGACACTGCACATCCTTACCTGAAAGATTTCCTCACCAGGCACCTTGACAAGGTGTGTGTGTGTACACACACACACACACACACACACACACACACACAAAATATATATATATGTATGTATGATTTTTAAATTATATAATAAATATTATATACTATATAAGTTAAAAAAAAAAAAAAAAAAAAAGATGCCCAGGCCTTCCAAGACAAAGCAGAGGTCTACGCCTGTAATCCCAGTACTTTGGGAGGCCAAGGTGGGTGGATTACCTGAGGTCAGGAGTTCAAGACCAGCCTGACCAATATGGTAAAACCCCATCTCTACTAAAAATACAAAAATTAGCTGGGCGTGGTGGTGGACACCTGTAATCCAAGCTATTTGGGAGGCTGAGGCAGGAGACTCACTTGAACCTACGAGGTGGAGATTGCAATGAGCCGAGATCGTGCCATTGCACTCTAGCCTGGGCAACAAGAGCAAAACTCCATCTCAAAAAAAAAAAAAAAAGACAAAGTAGAGGTCGTTCTTGTCTTCCAGAAGCTTAAGATGTAACAGAGAAGGTGACATGCATATGAACACACAATCAAAAATAGTCTAGAATACACACACAAACAAAAACACACAAAAACATAAGCACCAGAGCTATTGGCAACTCACAAAGTTTGCATTTCTTACTGCCCAACATACTTTTCAGAAAATAGCAGTTAAATCACTTTAAAGAAAAAAGGTGGTTATTTTCAGTCAAGGACGCTTCCCTCTGGATTATGTCAAGGCCATTGGCTAAAGCTAAAAAGTATCTTGACCTTTCATTGGACTCTTCTCTGTAAACTTCTACCTTTGGATTATGGCTCATCTGTGTGACTTTGACCCAAGGAAGGAGACAGAAAATAAAGTGAGTTTTTTTTCTAGTGGAAGTGCTGTATTTAAAGATCTCATTTAGCATTCATTCATTCAACAAATATTTACTGAACTGTACTAGATGATCAGGTACTATACTAGGTACTGAGAATATAACAGTGAGCCAAATACTCACAACTTGGAGGAAGAGATGAAATATTTTTAAATGAAATTATGACACAGTACTACAAGCTCTGGGATAGGGTAAACACAAGACACTGGGGGGGGGCAGATAACAGGCACCTTCTCTCCCACGAGGCAGTCAGGAAAGACTTCCTGGAGGAGGTAACATGAAGGCTGAAACCATCAGGACTAGTAGGAGTTGGCTGGGTGAGGGAATGTGATGAGTGAGTTCAGGAAAGGAGAATATCAAGTGCAAAGGCATAAAAGCGGGAACGAACATATTACATTTCATGGTGGGTATAGCTGGCAAGGAGGGCAGGGCTGAAACATGAGATTACAGAGATCAGTTTGAGTATGTTATAGAAGTCAATGAATGACCAGAAGTAGATATTAAGGAGAGAAGTGGCAGGATCAGATTTGCACTTTAAGAAGAGTTCTGTAGCTGGCAACAGTGCAGAATTTTAGGTAAGGAAATAAAATTTGAGGATGCCCTAGAGATCTCAATCGCCCGTGAAGACAACCGCCATTTGTACAAAGTGTTCATATACTCCCACATACACCTTTCATACTTAGAATTACCAAGTGCAACTATCCCCATTTTATAGATAAAGGAATCGAATCTCCAAAACACAGTTTCTCAACCTCGGCCTCATTGACATTTTGGTCCAGGTAACTGCTGCGTGGGAGCTGTTGTGCGCACCATAGGAAGTTTAGCGGCATCCTTGAGCTCTACCCACAAAATGTCAGCAGAACCTTCCCACCAAATGTGGCAACCAAAAGCACCCCCAGATGTTGCCAAATGTCCCCTGGGAGGACACAATGATCCCCTGGCTGAAAACCATTATTCTAAAAGATCCAATCCCACAGTTCACCCAAGTGAGGATGCTAACTGGGTCCTCTGTCTCCATTGAACGCACTCCCTGTCCATGGCAGCCTCATCCCTCATGGCCTTGGCCAAGAAGTCACATGCATCCATTTGCCTCTAAATAACTGAAGTTTTCACTGGGAAAAGTTTTAAGAACAGATGTCACTTTCCACAGTCATTTCAATTTTCTCATACATTAAAGCAAGGATGACTGGTTTTTTTTTTTTTCCTATCAGCTAAAAATTGTTACCAAACTGGATGCAGAAGAGTTTTCTCTCATTACATGTGCAATTCTATACATTTTTCTTCAAACCAGCAGAGCACTGGCACCAAATATGAGGATGATTCATGTGGCGTCAGGGGCCATTCCTGCCCAATTTCAAGGGTTTTTGCTGGTCTTGGGCCGTCCATTTGATAATCTGAAGTTTTCTCCTATAAATGTGCAATTTTAAAAAAACCAAGTCATTCCTCTTACGGATCTGCATCAGAAAGTTTGCTTTGTGATGAAATCTGCAGATGCAAAAAAAATAAATGGGAATTTCACAGAACAGGTACACACAGCAAGAATGTGGTTGAGCCAATTTCCTCTGTTCTCTATTTATGTGAAAGTATAGCGGATGTGGAGATTGTCTTCCCCCTCTCAAATTACCCTGCCAGACATAGAGTTTTTTAGAAGAGTCCTGAGCATGTAATTTATATACCTTAGCATCGATTTTATATAATTCATGTAATTTCTTTAGCAGGAGAAACGTTATTTTCCTTAATACCTGCTAAAATGAGAGTTGATGGATTTTTGACTTCCACCAACTGTCTCTGTAGAATTTGCCACTAAAAAAGGAAATATAGAGAGCTGCTCAGTGCAAATGGCCTCACCTGGAAGCAGAAAGCGTTTGTAGGGGCTTTCAGGCTTGGCGATTTCTTTCCTTGTTTGTTTGTTTTGTTGTTGTTGTTGTTTGAGATGGCGTCTCCCTCTGTCACCCAGGCTGGAGTGTAGTGATGTGATCTTGGTTCACTGCAACCTTTGCTTCCCGTGTTCAAAAGATTCTTCTGCTCAGCCTCCTGAGTAGCTGGGATTACAGACACCCACCACCATGCTTGGCTAATGTTTTTATTTTTATAGAGACGGGGTTTCACCATGTTGGCCAGGCTGGTCTCAAACTCCTGACCTCAAATGATCTGCCTGCCTCAGCCTCCCAAAGTGCTGAGATTACAGGCGTGAACCACCACACTAGGCCACTTTCCTTTTTTTTCAGACAGAGTTTTGCTCTGTCACACAGGCTGGAGTGCAGTGGCTTAATCTCAGCTCGCTGCAACCTCTGCCTCCCAGGCTCAAGCAATTCTCGTGCCTCAGACTTCCAAGTAGCTAGGATGACAGACATGTGCCACCATGCTGGACTAATTTTGGTATTTTTAGGATAGACAGGGTCTCACTATGTTGCACAACTTTGTCTTGAACTCTTGTCCTCAGGTAATCCACCTGCTTCGGCCTCCCAAAGTGCTAGGATTATAGGTATGAATCCCTACTCCCCACCAGCTTGGTGATCTCTAATGGATCTGTATCCTGGCAGAAACTGTCTCAAAACTACCATCTTGTAAAGATCAAACCAAGTTCAAATTTGGTGACGGTTTCTCAACCTCCACATTATTGGCATTTGGGGTTGGAGAATTCTTGTTGTGGAGGCTTCCCTGTATTTTGTCAGATGTTTAGCAGAATCCCTGTTCTCTGTTCATTTGATGACGGTTGCATATCACCCCGATTGTGACAACAGAAAATGTGTCCATTTATTGTCAAATATGAGAACTAGTGAATTTTGCCTCTTTGTTCCATGAGCTCCTGGTCCTATTCCTGGGACACATGTAAGCATTGGAGGGGAGGAAGCTGCATTCGGCACTCAAAATGAATTCATGGACAACCAAGAGTTGCTAATGAGAATTAAAAAGATAAACCTACCAGGTGTCTCACACAACTATATCCTATAATTTCTCTCCAGTACCTTAAGGTCCATTTGCATGGCAAGAAGCCAGACTTCAGTATTATTTTTCTTTCTATTATTTCTTCAACAAATGTGATGGGTTTTTTAATTCATTTTTAATTTTTTTATTTTTTATTTTTGTGGGTGCATAGTAGGTGTATATACTTGTGGGGTACATGAGGTGGTTTGATATAGGCATGCAAAGTGTGATAATCACATCGTGGAGAATGGGGTCTCCATCCCCTCAAGCATTGATTCTTTGTGATATGAACAATCCAATTCCACTCTTTTAGATATTTTTAAATGTAAAGTTAAGTTATTATTGGCTATAGTCAATGTGTTATGTGATCAAATAGTAGGCCTTATGCATTCTTTCTAACTACATTTTTTGTACCCATTAACCATCTTCATCTCCCACCTCCCAAGCCCCACTACCCTTCCCAGCCTCTGGTAACCTTCCTTCTACTCTGTATGTCCATGGGTTCAATTGCTTTGATTTTTATATCCCACAAATAAAAAAGAACATGCAATGTTTGTCTTTCTGTGCCTGGCTTATTTCAATAAATATTTATATAGCTTATCATATTCCAGGTACTCTTCTAAGTGCTTGAAAGCAGCAACTCATTGGTTCTTTGTAATAATCCTGTGGGATAGGTACAGTTGGCACCTCATTTCAAATTAGAAAACCATACCTCAGAGATGTTAAGTAAGAGCTAGTGATGAGCAAACTGGAATTCAGACTAAGGCATTGGATTCCATAGTGTGCACTCTTACCCAGTAGGCTATGGTGAGTGTGTTAGGTGTGGGGGAAAAGGGGAATAAACTTGGACTCAAATTCACCTGGTCTCACCTTCTGGCTCTGTCACTTACCAGCTGGTGAACTTGGGCAAGTTGCCCAATGTCTCTGAGCTTCAGCCTATTAAGCACAAAATGAGGACAATCACTCTTATATCAAAGGATTGCAGCAAGAACTAAACTACCACTGAGTTTGGTGCCTCAGAAATATCCAGTGGGTGTCAGTTACCTCTCTCATCTACTGTTTCAGAAGACAGTTCCCACAAAACATAAACAGCATTGGTGGAAGGGACACATATCAACCATGAGGACAGGATCCTGCATCCAAGCACCACCAACTGTCACCAGGGTAACCATAGTAGCATCCTGAAGGGTCTTCCTGCTTCTCCTCCTGCCCCCGCAGAAGATTCTCTGTGAGGCGGTCTATAATTATTCTCATTCCTGCATGTACACACCTTGCCATGTCACTTTGCAGTTTCTCCCATCAGGGGTTGGAGTCTATTTACCCATCCCTTGAATCTGGTCAGGCCTTCGGAGTTGCACTGGCCAAAGGAAGATAGTGGAAGTGACACTGACCATGCCAGCTCTGAGTCCAGTCTTCAAGAGATTTTCTACATCTCCACTCTCTCTTGGGATCCTGCCCAGCCACTGTGTGACTTGCCCACACCAACCTGTTGGATGATATGAGACCACATGGACCAAATCTCACCAGCCAAGGTCCCAGATAAGTGAGAGAACTCAGCCAAGATCAGCAAAGATGACAGTCAGCCCAACCAGGAGCAGAAGAAATAACTGCCCAGCTTGGCATTATTTCTTCTAAATCACTGAGCATGAAACATGAACAAATGATTCTTTTTACCTGCTGAGTTCCAAAGTGGTTTGTTATTCAGCAATGACTGACACAACCCCTCTCAAACTCCTTATCCCAATGGTAACCAGCAGCCTCACTTTTGATATGGTTTGGCTGTGTCCCCACCCAAATCTCATTTTGCAGTGTAGTTCCCATAATTCCCATGTGTCATGGGAGGGACTCAGTGGAAGGTAATTGACTTGGTAACTTGGCTGTTACCCCCTTGCTTCTGTTCTCCTGATAGCAAGTAAGTTCTCCCAAGATCTGATAGTTTTATAAGAGGCTTTCCCCCTTTTGCTCAGCACTTATCCTTGCTGCCACCATGTGAAGAGGGATATGTTTGCCTCCCCTTTCATGATAATTATAAGTTTCCTGAGTCCTCCTCAGCCATGCTAAACTGTGAGTCAATGAAACCTCTTTCCTTTACAAATTACCCAGTCTCAGGTATGTCTTTATTAGCAGAGTGAGAATGGTCTAATACAGCTTTAAAACCTAAATTGAAGTATTTCAATTCCCCAATTATAGCTCTGTAAAGGGGACTCATCACATTTAGCATAGAATTTAGATCTCAACCCATAATCTACTGCTTTCCGTGTGATCTAGCCCCTGCCTATCCTCCAACCCTATTATCTGTCACTGTCTCCATAATTTGCCCAAAGTTACATAGCAACTAGGTAGATACATCTGGAACTGGAAGCCAGGTCTGATTCCAAAGCCTATGTTTTTCCATGTGGATATTACTCTCTGAGTACCTGTGATGGGCAAGTCTCTGTACAGATTGTTTTAACACATTTCACTTAGTGTGCTCTGGCCACTCTGGTGTTTATTCTGACTCCAGCACACACCAGTGGTGTACCTGCCTGAAGTACTTTGCACTTATGGTTCTCTCTGCGTGGAAGACTTTTTTCCCTTTGTGATTGAATAACTGGTTCCCTCTTCTGATTGAGGTCTCAACTCTGATGCCAATTCTTGAGAGGGGATCTCCAGGTCACCCAAAAGTCACCTTCATTCACCATTACCTTCTGTGCTGAATGTGTTTTGTTTTCTTAAAAACACTTATCAGTATCTAAAATGATGCCCGCTCCTCCAAACAGTGCTGCAGCTCTCTGAATATAGGAATCATGCCTGTGGAATCCAGCATTACATTTCCAAGTATTGAACCTGCTGCCAAGCCCAGCACATTGTGGGAGTTTATTAAATAACAGTTCTGTGAGTAAGGAAGCCAAGAAGACCCTTTGGTTCAAGCACTCTATTCCTTCTCTGCATCATCTCTGTTTGGGCCTCCCCCAAGGCTAAATGGCACATGAAAAATACAGAGAGAATAATGTCCTACAATCATCACATGTGCAGCTCAAGAACAAAGTAGAATTACACTTGCAGCTGACATCACGGGCAAACCCATGCTGTGATGCCTTATTAAAACCAAAGAAAGCTGGTTCCTGTTGTCTCCCCTCCCCATGACTAGGTCATGAAAGAAAAGAGAAAATCAAACCCCTACCTTTCTTGTGGATCATAACAGGGGTGGGGAAAGAGTGTGACTCTCTTCAGTGCTCCATAAATTGCTTGAATCTTTGTGTCCTATATATTACTTTTCTAATCAAGAAGAAATACACAAGAGGAGAAACTCAAATAATGTCTGTCCTAAGAGGCTCAGACACCTGCTTGGATGAACCTCTTTATGATCAGGTTTCCCCAGTAGCTTCCCTGCTGAACCTCACACCCAAAAGAGAAAAAAATGAATTTTCCTCACCTTCACCCAACTGCAGTGCTCATCCTGGCAGCCCTGCAAATGAGAACACAGTGTTCTCCTGTGCACATTATATATGTCAGAGGTCACCAACCACCAGCTCCCAGGCCCACACAAAGCCCACGGCTGTGTCTTTTTTGACCTGCAGTATTATTTTTATTTCAATTAGTTGCCAACATTTAAAAGTAATATGCTTTTGCATAATCAATAGTTATAATTTTCCTTGGAAAATCAGACAATCTGATTTCAGACCCACAATCTCACATTCCCAAAACTGGCTGCCCACTCTTGATGGGGCAAGAACTTCCCACTTTATCATTGATATTACCTTCCCACTTTATCATAACTTCCCACAGTAGCCACCCAACCCACTTTACTCATTGATATTACCTGTCCAGACCTCAAAGGTATTAAGTTTGCAACCTTATTACACACATACATGTGCACACACACATTTAGTAGTGAATTTAATTAATAGACTCAGAACTGTTTGGCTGATCAATAACATTGCATGCCTTGAATAGAGATATTTTGCTAGACAGTTCTCTTTAATCAAAAATTGAAAAGGCCAAAATTATAAACTTCCCCTGTATTACATCTCTGCAGCCTCTTCCCAGGAAGTCAAAAAGAAGAGACATGAAACCAGCCGGGCATGGTGGCTCACACCTATAATCTCGGCAGTTTGGGAGGCTTAGGTCAGTAGATAGCTTGAGCATAGGAGTTTGACATCAGCCTGGGCAAAATGATGAAACCTCATTTCTACCATAACTACAAAAATTAGCTAGGTGTGGTGGCTCATGCTTGAAGTCCTAACTACTTGGGAGGCTGAGGTAGGAGGATCACTTGAGCCAGGAAGTTGAGGCTGCAGCGAGCAATGATTATGCCACTGCACTCCAGCCTGAGCAACAGAGAAAGACCCTGTCTGGGAAAAAAAAAAAAAACAACAACAACAACATGAATCCTAATTTGTCTTCTCCCTGCAGAAATAGCATTTGCCATGATCAATAGGAAAAAGATCATTCTCGTAACAATAGGGACACAGGGAGATGAAATGGTAAGAAAATTATTTTAAAGACATTTAATGTAGCAGAAATTGCTAACTGTTCACCAAAATCCATTTCTTCTTCCTGGGCACACAGCTGGCCTACTTCTCCTATCACCTCTTGGCTCTCATGAATGGATATGACCAAATACTAAAGATTACAGGCTCTAGAGGGCAATGCATGGTACAAGATGAAAGAATCTTAGATCCCTGAATCACCATGTGGAAGTTTCATCAAATGACCAGAAATACCCAACTTATGCTGTTATGAGAAGACATAAAATTGTGTTGGAACCACTAGGCATTTTGAAATCTACTTGTTGCCTTTGCTTTGTCTATCCCAAGACATTCTATAAGCTTCCAAGAAAAATATAACTAAAAATAAAATCATATACAGGGCTGCTTTTAGTAGTTCCCAGTATTAAGTCCCAGTTGTGTGCTAGGTGCTTTATTTATTACGCTCATTGCAGCAATGAGGAAATAGAGATACACAAGAGCTAAAATTTGCCCGAAGTTACATAGCAACTAAGTGGATACATCTGGAGTTGGAACTCAGATCTGATTCCAAAGCCCATGTTTTTCCATATGGCTATTACACCATACAGAGTAATTACTGTCTGAGTAATATCCTGTGATGGGCCACTTTCTGTGCAAATTGTTTTACCATTTTTTATTTAATTCACTCCATGCACCAATAAGGGAGGTGGTATTATTGTCTCCATTTTATGGATGAAGAAATTGAGGCACAGAGAAGAAAACTGTCTTTCCTGAGGTCCAATTTGCAAGTGTGAAAATCAGACCTGTAATTTCCTGACTCTTTCCACTGTCTGCTTTGGTATAGTGGGAAGATTTGGCAAGACTGAGGAACGTTGATATCTTTTGTTATTTTGAAAATCAATTATATTGTTACTAGTTCATAAATTAGAAATCATAAGCTTTTACTTTGTAGAAACTTTTTTTCTTTTTAACTCTTATTTTAAATTCAAGGGGTACATGTTGAGGTTCATTATGTGGGTAAATTACATGCCCTGGGGATTTGGTCTACAGATTATTTTATCACCCAGGTAATCACCATAGTAACCAATAAGTAGATTTTCCATCTTCACCCTCCTCCCACCCTCAAATGTGAACTCAATGTTTAGCTACCACTTACAAGTGAAAGCATGCAGCATTTGGTTGTCTGTTCCTGAGTAAATTCACTCAGGATAATGGCTTCCAGCTCCATCCATGTTGCTGCTGCAAAAGACATGATTTCATTTTTATGGCTGCATACTGTTCCATGGTGTATATGTTTTATATTATTCAGTTCACCTTTGACGGGTATTTAGGTTGATTCCATGTCTTAGCTACTGTGAATAGTGCTGTGATAAACATACAAACGCGTGTGTCTTTACAATAGAGTGATTTATATTCCTTTGTGTATGTACTCAGTAATGGAATTGCTGGGTCGAATGGCATAAAAAAATTGTATGATTCTGTAATCATTTTGTATTGTGACACATTATTTGTAATGCAATATACTACTATATTGTATACTGAATAAACTTGATTTTTCAAGTATATAAATATGCAAATTACAATTATGATTCTGTAATCATTTTGTATTGGCAAAATGTATATTATGCAATACAAAATGATTACAAAATGATAATTGTAATTTACATATTTATATACTTGAAAGACCAAGTTTCCCCAAAATACAATACAGTATTGTATTGCATTAAATTCTAGTGTCATATTAGACACACTACATTTTCTTTTTCTTTTTTTCTTTTTTTTTTTAACTTTGTGTTCTGGGGTACATGTGCAGATCTTGCAGGACTGTTACATAGGTATACACATGACATGGTGATTTGCTGCATCAATCCCCCCGTCTCCTAAACTAGGTATTTCTCCTAATGTTATCCCTCCCCAATCTCCCCACCTCCTGTTATCCCTCCCCGAATCCCCCACCCCCCAACAGACCCCAGTGTGTGATGTTCCCCTCCCTGTAGACTCACTACATTTTCATGTCATATTACAGACCCTCAGTAAAGGCTGAATGAATTACTGTGAACAACATACTCCTTAGACCCGCTACACATGTGCTATATGATATTTCCATGACTTCTCCCTTTCTATTTTTGTTGGCAGGGATACCCCCTCACCCCCTACCATTGTTACCTAATTTCTGCACATCTCTGCAGACTAAGGTAAAGCATCTCTTTCTCTAGGAAGCCTTCTGCAAACACCCAGGCAAGGCTAAGTGCCCCTCCACTGCATCCCACAGGACGCTCTACCTACTTTTGCCCTTGTGTCTGCCACATTACACTGAAATCCTGTTTTTGTGTCTCCCCCCACCCCGACACCCCCTGCCCACTAATCTGTAACTCTTCAAGGGGAACTAAACATTTTTCACATTTTTATATGGAAAATAGTAGCTCATTGTAGGGGCTCGATAATACAATTTCCTGACCTAACCAGAGGTAACACAACCTGGAAGCATAAAGATTATTCAGTGAAGTTTAAGCAAAACTTGAGGTGATTGATCCTTGAAGAAACCAAGGCTATATAATGGTAACTTCTTGCAATGAAAATGAATCAACCTTCCTTCCCTTCCAGTGGTACCCTTGTAGCATGCAGAATGATAAACCCCATGGAGTAAAATGAACCAGACACATGGCAAGTGCACGATAATTATTTGTTGAATGAATTAAGGAATGGGTTAATGCCAGCCATTTAGAGGAGCATTACCATGCATAGGATGATGAAATACCATCAGTAACAACCAAAACTCTTTTCTATCTATGAACCATGGTACTGAATGTCTTGGCACCCTCTCAAATACACCTTCACCTGCCAGTGGGGACTGATGCAGTGCCCTTGGCCACCCCTACTTACGGATGCTAGGTTTGGAGATGCTCACTTCCTGCGTGAGGGCTTTTCAGGGCTCCTGATACCCTGGGAGTTGTTTATTTAGTGTTTCTTCATTTAGGGCAGATTGCTCTTTCGAAAATTGCTTTGTGATGGTGGCTGCCTCTCCTTCATCTGATTAGTCTTGCTTCTTGGAGACATTCAAGCCATTTTTTTCCCCTGTTGTACCATATGTTTTTCCTTTGAGTCTGTAGTATTTTGTGCTCAGATTCTGGAACTGTGATGTGGCATTTCTCTCCTGACGATTCCTAGCAGGTGGTTTATCTCGGCAGCTGGTAATGGCAGGGGATGGTGTGATGGGGAGAAATCGGGCAATGCCAACGTCTGTGTGTCTTCAGATCCCTCTTTGCCTTCCCCTCCCAGACTATTTCCTTCTTGTGTTTATTGTCCTTTCAGTTAATCTTTTCCATGTGTCAATGTTGGTTGTTTCTTTGGCATCTATTCAAAATTTCTGTAAGTTTCTGTCCATGACAGAGACAAAGGGTCTCTCTGTGAAGGAGAGTCTCTATTTAAAAATTATGATAGGCTGGGCATAGCGGCTCACGCCTGTAATCCCAACACTTTGGGAGGCTCAGGCACGTGGATTACCTGAGGTCAGGAGTTCAAGACCAGCCTGACCAATATGGTGAAACCCCATCTCTACTAAAAATGTCATAATTAGCCAGCTGTGGTGGCATACACATGTAGTCTCAGCTACTAGGAAGGCTGAGACAGGAGAATTGCTTGCACCTGGGAGGCAAAAATTGCAGTGAGCCAAGATTGCGCCACTACACTCCAGCCTGGGTGACAGAGCAAGCCTCCATCTCAAAAAATAAAATAAGGATGATCATAGAAACATTTATTGGGTCTTATTGTGTACCAGCAATTGTGCTAAGCAGGTTCCAAACATTAGCTTATTTATCCCCTCCAAGAATCATTTCAGGTAAATACATTATTATCTGCATTTTATAGATGAGGAAACTAAGGCGAAGAGACTTGCTAGAGGCTACAAAGATAGTGCGTTCGTTATTTGAAGCCATTATTGGTCTTATTACAGGATTGCATTTACTCCTCAATAATGGTGTGAGTGACAGCCCTCAGATACTGATTTTGGTGTTGGTGATGCACACATTTTTCTTAAAGTCCCGGGGACTCCAGACTCTTCAGTCACCAATGAAGAAGACCGAAATTCTGGACTGTGAAGACCTAATTCCCTGTGTTGATTTCCCCTCTTCCTATCCAAACACTTTTGGGTGGGCATGATCCTTCCTAGAGGAAGCAATGGCAGGAAAACAGTCAAGGCACCAAGTCACTGTATATTAGCCATGTATATTTTTTTTTTCCTGTATTTTGATTCTTGGACATCTGAGGTCTTGCTTGCCTGGAGGGACTTCTCCCAGAGTTAGTCAGTTTCTGGAGCTAGCAAACAACTCCTTGGTGAGTGCACCTTTCATATGCAAACACCCAATCTAGAACCCACACCCCCAACCTCCTTCTTTATCTCCCTGCCCTAACCACCCCAGGGCCAGATACCAGATAATTAGAGACATCCCCTCCACCCCAGAGCCCAGTGAATTTTGAAACTAGCCAATTCTAAACCTGCTCACACTGCCTCACCCATTCTTTCCCAGGGAAACTATAAGTAAAAGCTTCTGTGCACATTTTCCCCTTGTTCCATCTGCCTCTTGACCAACCCTGGTGCTTTTCCATGTGCCTCCAGTGGTGTGGTATGACCCCTTCTCCTGGGATCTGGGAATACAACAAGCTATCCTTTCAATGACAGTCATCTCCTGATCTGTTGGCCTTGCCATACCTAAATAATAATGACATCTGTACTCTATTTATTTATTTATTTTTGAGACACAGCCTCACTCTGTTTCCCAGGCTAGAATGCAGTGGCACGAATGCAGCTCACTGCAGCCTCCACTTCCTGGGTTCAAGTGATTCTCCTGCCTCACCCTCCTGAGTAGCTGGGATTACAAGTGTGCACCACCACACCCAGCTAATTTTTGTATTTTCAGTAGAGACAGGGTTTTGCCGTGTTGGCCAGGCTGGTCTTGAACTCCTAACCTGCAATGATCCGTCCGGTTTAGCCCCCCAAAGTGCTGAGATTATAGGCGTGAGCCACCGCACCCAGCCAAAATCTGTATTTTAAAATAGAGTCTAAGCCCTCTCCCAATCAAAGAGATCTTTAGTCTTCTGCAGAGTTTCCTTCTATGCAAGAGTAGCCACCAAGTAAAACCAGCTGAGACAAGGTAGGTTCGTAAAACATTAGCTCACTGACACTGACAACGACCTTGGGGAATTCCCTGCTCCTTACAACCCGGGTGCATCCTTTGGAGATGTTTTTCTCCTCTGGGCAAGAGCCCTTTATGAAGGGGATATCTGAGGAAAGATGTAAAATGAAATGAAGGAGTCAGCTGTGTGCACATCTGAGGAAAACGGATTCCAGACTAAGAAGATAGCAGCTGCAAATGACCTACAATTAGAAGATCCATAAATTGGTCTCCTGAAGCCACCAGTTTAGTGCTTTCAAGGTTTGCTAGGCCAAGTGAAAGAAGCCAGATGCCAAAGGTCACATCATGTGATTCTGTTTACATGAAGCATCCAGGATAGATAAATTCATAGAGACAAAAAGCAGACTCGTGGCTCCCAGGGAATTGAGGGGAGGGGAGTGAGGATTCCCATTTAATGGGCTTGGGACTTCCTTTTGGGGTGATGAAAATTCTTGGAACTAGATAAAGGTGGTGGCTGCACAGTCTTGTGAATATATTGAATGTCACTGAATCATTCACTTTAAAGTAGTTTAGTATTAATTTTATGTAGTTTCTTATATCTTTTTTTGGGGGGTGGGGGGGATAGTGTCTCGCTCTTTCACTCAGGCTGGAGTGCAGTTGCACAATCTCAACTCACTGGAACCTCTGCCTCCCAGATCCAAGTGATTCTCCTGCATTTGTCTCCCGAGTAGCTGGGATTACAGGCATGCACCACCATGCCCAGTTAATTTTTTATATTTTTGGTAGAAATGGGGTTTTACCATATTGGCCAGGCTGGCCTCAAACTCCTGACTTCAAATGAGCCACATGCCTCGGCCTCCCAAAGTGCTGGGATTAGAGGTGTGAGCCACCGTGCCCAGCCTATCCTTCTCACTTAATTAGATTCCCCATCCCTCTGGGGATTCTGTCTTTTCCTCCCCTTGTTACTATTTTTCTTTCAAATTTGCTTTCTTATTCCATTACCTCTCTTGGATATACATTCAAGTGTGAATAACTTTCTTAAGTACTGATTCACCCACAAGATGAAGCCAAAAGACTTAGTTGCCAGGTCTGCGTCAAAGAAGAACCAGTATTGAAAGAGAAACACAAGTTCCAATAGAGAGAGGATGGGGGCCAGAGAACAGATACCTTGAAAAATGCAGTAGCCCTAACTAAACATACCACACATGCACCATTTCATTCATTTCCTGCCTCTGTTTCTCCCTTCTGCCCCCTGAGGAAAAAGATCATTATTAACAGACTCAGACCACCTCATGCCAGTTTTCTGTTTCTTCCAAGACTTGTCTAATCTCAGTCTCTTATGTGGATCTGAAAACGCCTTTGCAGAATTATGACAGAGACAGTGAAAGCGACCTAACCTAACTGACTCCATCTTGCTTGTAACCTCCAAGCTGTCCTTGTTCATTCCTGGGTGTAGGCTGAGCCAACTCTGGGAGGAACTTGTATCTATAGTAAATAGTTTAAAACAAAGACAATACAGCCTTTTCCCAAAACAAACTGCCTTCTTGACTGGGGACTAGGCTGCATTTGTAGGACTAACAAATTAGCCAAAAGATTAGAAATTATGGCTTAGAAGTCAGGCAGCTGGAGGCTACAAGATTCTGACCCTTTCTAAACTGCTCCTAAGATCAGTGCTTGAGATATTTTGCGGGCCCTGCACTTGAAGGATGATCAGCTGGCGCAACTCGGATTGATAAACTGGCTCATCTGATCTTGTGGCCCCCACCCAGGAACTGACTCAGGGAAAGGGGACAGCTTCAGCATTCAATGATTTCCTCTCCTACCCAGTCAGCACTCCTGGCTCACTGGCTTCCCCCGACCTACCAAGTTGTCCTTAAAAACCCTCATCCCCGAATGCTCAAGGAGACGGATTTGAGTAATAATAAAACCCCAGTCTCCTGCACAGTCAGCTCTGTGTGAATACTTTCTCTACTGCAATTCTCCTGTCTCGAGAAATTGGCTCTAGGCAGTTCCCACTAGGCAGTTATAGATCTTTGACTGGAACTCTGTCCTTCCAGCTTCCTACTCTTCTCCACTTAGATCCTTCATGCTCAGGTCATGCTTGGGTTAGAAGAAGTTCTAACAGAGCATTTATTATGTTAATTTTCTGCTTTCAAACATCAGATGACTGCCCACCACTAATACAATTAAGTTGAAATTCGAACAGGAGATGTCATTGCAAGATGACACCAACCCGTCCTTCTGGCTCTAGCCTCATTCCTAATGGACTAAGCACTGTCTTCCACATTCTTTCAAGTTTTTATTTTATGGCTTATCTCACCATTGCCAGTAATATCTGTCTGTTTTTCTCTTTCCTATCAAAATCCATCTCATCCTTCCTGGCCCACTCTTGTCACCAGTTTGGGTACATCTTTGCTGACTCTTGTGTTGGGAATTAACTCCCTCTTTTATTTTCAGTAGCATTCCTTGGACTGAGGAGTTTACAGTAAGGGATAAGAACATCTCAGGCAGAATGGGAATGACTTGAAGTTGGCGATCTTGCCTTGGTTAGCTAAGTGTACCCAGCTAACACAATGATGGGCCCCTGAGCACCAAGACATTGATTTGTTTAAATAAATTGGATTTAAAGTTCTCAAGGACACCAACAGGATTTTTAGCAATGTGTACTGGACTTCCTAAGCCTCACCACTTCCATAAAAATGAGATCTGGAGCAGAGACCTTGAGAACTAATTAAGTATTAGAACATTCCTATGCTCAGACACAGGCATCCATGCCCTTCGTTAAGACTCCCACAGAATGGCACCATCAGCCCATGTTCTCCTCTCTTAACTCATTAATATTTGACTTCTCTTGCTTTCAGATGTCTTAAATATTTTAATTACAGAATCTTATTACATGCTCAGGGATTTTAAAAGAAACAGACACAATTTTCATAAAAGTTTTATGAATCTTTCTCAATATGTGAATATATTTAAATCCAATAAGTATTAATAGTAATTAAAATTTATGACACACTTACTTGGTGCCAAGCATTATCTCATTTAATCCTGACTACAGTCTTAATGAGGTTCAGAGAAGTTAAGTATTTGCCCAAGGTCGCATGAAGTCTGACTCAACCAACACACTTTGCCAATTTCCAAAGTTGACAGTCATCTTAATTTTGTACTCATACCTAATACTTATGGAATGCCTACTACATACAAGGCAATATTCTTGTTTTCAGAAATGCCGAAAAATTAATGCTGCTCTTTCTCCAAAGTAGCCCACAATCAATGACTGGTAGGTGTCATGGATAAATACCCTGGCTCCCATATCCCTGGGGTGGAATAACTCAAAGGCTGCATTCTACACTGATTACCATAGTTGCCTAATGGCATTAAGCTCCAGTAAGGCACCTGGACCACATACCCTCTGAGCTAACTTTTCTTCCCCAAATTACACTCTCTCTCCACTAGTATTCAATGGGTTCACCTTCCCAAATAAAGCACTTGCCTTGAGTACAATTCTTGCCTCAAATTTTGTCTCTGGGGAAACTGAAACCAAAATAATACTTTATATCAGTGTCAGCAAACTTTTTCTATAGAGGACCAGATAGTGAATACTTTTGGCTTTGTGGCCCGGACCATCTCTGTTGCAACCACTCCACTCCACCATTGTAGCAGAAAAGCAGCCATAGACGCTGTGTAAAGGGATGAGCGTGGCTGTGTTCCTATAAAAGTTTATTTCTGGATACCGAAATTTGAATTTCATGTAATTTTCACATGTTGTGAAATATCGTTTTTCTTTTGATTTTTCTCAACCATTTAAAAATATAAAAGCCATTTTTAGCATTGGGCAATAATTTGCCAACAGCTGCTTTATAATATTTTTTTGTAATCTTCCCATTAACCAAGAACCATCATGATTTCCATTTTCCAGGTGAGGGAAACTGAAGTTTAGAGAGATAAAGTGGCTTTAAGGTAACACACACCCAAGTCTCAACCAATAAAGTGGGACCCCTGAGAGTGGTCTCTAGAATGCCTGTTCAAATGTTTTCAATATCTCATCACTTTGGAGAAAAAAAAGGATGACTCTAGTTCCCAAGTTGGTACCTTCCTCTCTGCACATCTCAGCTCAGCCTGCTGACAGAGCAGCATGGTGACTCAATGCTCGCTAGTGACAGCAGCTACGCACAGATGCCAGCCGAAAATGGCTCACTGGTGCACACCTTGGTAACAGCTGCTCCTCCTTTCTTTGCTGAGAAACCATGCAGCGTCACAGTGGGATAGGAGAGCTTGAGAAGGTCCCAGGGATGGCTGAGCAGCCCCGTGTGGCCAGGATAGCTGGAGCAAGCCTTGATTCACCTGCTGTTCTGTTGGCGGGAGACCAACCACATTTTTCTATGGTGTTTTTGCATATATTTAGATACACCTGTGTGATTAAGAAGACAGTACATTGCACACCTAGGATGAAACAGAATGTGGTTTGGGAAGACTCAAAGCTTGAAACATGTGAGAGCCAAGTCCTATGCTTAGTCAATGTAGCACAACTGAAACTTTGCCTCCCGTCATCGGTCTGTACAACAACCCAATGGAGTGATGCCAGGTAGAACTTACATACTGTTTACCATGTGCCAGGTACTGGTCTATGACTGACAACAGCTTATTTAATCCCCACAGCAATGCTACATGGTAAGTCCTGTTGGAAACTACATTTTATAGATGAAGAATAAGAGTGGCCAAGTAATTTGACCAACATCACACAGCCAGTGAGTGGTAGAGCTGGATACCGATCCCAAGTAGACTGACTCTGGAGTCTATGGCTCTAAACAAAGGTTGGCAAACATTTTCAGTAAAGGGCAGAGAGTAAATATTTTAGGCTTTGCAGGCTACAAATGGGTCTAAAACACTTAGTTTAAAACACAAAAACAGTGTATAGTTGTACAAAAATATTTCCTTTGTATCCTTATTCTGCAAGCTTTTTTAAAAAAAGAGAAAAAAAGCTTTTTTTCTTCTACTTTTTAAACTTTTTTGTTAAAAACTAAGACACAAACACAAACCTGAGCCTAGGCCTACAGGGGACAGGATCATCAGTATCACTGTCTTCCACATCCACAGCTTGTCACACTGGAAGGTCTTCAGCGGCAATAACACAGACAAAGCTGTCATCTCCTATGATAACAATGCCTTCTGAATACCTCCTAAAGGACCTACCTAAGCCATTTTACAGTTAACTTTTTATTTGTAAATAAAAGAAGTACACCCTAAAATAACAATAAAAAGTGCACTATAGTAAATACCAGGTAGTAGGAATTTTCCAGCTCCAGAACCATAATCTTATAAGACTGCCATCACATATGTAGACCATTGTTGACCGAAATGTCATTATTCAGTGCCTGACTGTATTTGTAAAATGCCTTGAACAATACTTATCATAAAATGAGCTTCCACTCTGTCAGAGAACAAATACGCACCAGGAAATAGGTATAAAAACTCACTAAAGGCTATAGGTATATATAAAGCATGTCAATACAACCAAGAAGGAAAAGATTGAAAAACTGACTAGCATCAGATAATAATGGTGGAATCATTCACAGCCAGGCTGGAGAACAGGAAGTTAGAGTATTAGGAGTAAAAATGATCAGCTGCCTTAAATGTTAATATTCTGCCTGGTGCCATAATTCTTATGCATCATATATTTACTTTAAGAAAGAAACTAGAGTAACCAAGGCCAACAGAAAAAGGCTACTGGCTTGTCGATGGCTGGATATTTCTTGGAGCTTCTGGAGGCTTTCCAGAGGTGTATAAATGTCCACCTACATGCAGAATTTTCCATGTATATGACAGACTGTTCTTTGACTATCCACTACTGACTTTTCTGTGGAAACAGAACCTGAATGCAGATGTCCAGGATCAGGTAATGGTTCAAGATTGGTGTAAGCCAAACACAAAAATCCTATTCCTAAATTTCCCAGTCTCCTCAGCAGCTAAGAATCACATGAGGCACAATTATTGTGACATGGCCATTAAGACATAAGGGAACACTGCTGCAAGGATTTCTGGGATCTGAATAAGCTTTCACTTTCTTGATCAAAGGTTGCAGATATAGCTAGCAAGATCCTTTCTTCTGTCATGCAGCTTTGAACTGCAGAAAGGATGGCTGGAGAAGCAGCAGCTACTTTGTGACTGACCATGAGGAAAAGACCATGGAAAAGGATTACAGAGATATCAACCACAACAATGTTGATTCACTGACCCAATGCCAGCAATTGCCTCCATTTGGAATTCTCCTTGCATGAGAAAAATGTGCTCTGAGTGTCCTGAACTTTCATGAGAATGTAAGTCCAAATGGATTAAAGACACTTCTCTCTATTAAAGGGTAGTACAAATAAGGCTGGGAAATGTTGCATCCTCAATTCCTGTCTTGGAACATATTAAGTATATACGTAGCTAAGAACTCTTGAATTTTGCGTATTGTAGGGAGAGACTGGCCCTCCTTGTCCGAGAGCCCAAGTACTGATTCCAGGAGAAGGAACTCATTAGTTCATTAGAATGGTGGATTGTGATTGTTTCCGTTTGATTCAGGCAATCACTCTGAAGCCATAAGGAAAGGGTGACTTTGTTACATAGCTGTTCCTGCTACCAGCATTTGTCTAATAAAGAGAGGAAATTCCTGGCAAAGAATGCTAGGTATCCCCATTGTAGTGGACATCCCAAAGTGAGTCTCCTGTAGTGAGAAAATCCATATGGTAATGTTTATAAGACATTAAAGGCACTGAGAAGTCCTGCAATAAAGACACCTACACCACTTTGCTTACCTCATTGTTTCTCAAATTCACGGAACTATAACTTTCTTTTCCTTTTCTTTTAATTTTCCCTTCCCTTAAAAAATAGCTTAGCATCTTGTAATATCAAATCATGGAATTCATATTTATCAAAATCCACTTTAGGAAACTTCCCTTTGGGAAACTGTAACGTAGAAAAAATCCAACTTCTTTACTGTCCAAGTAGAGAGGCATTTTCATTACTGGAATTGAAGCTAATTCAAACACAGAGTTCTCCAGAGCACAAGATAGAGGTGAAAATCGTCAAAGATGACCTGAGATAAAAGATGTCTCAAGTGAGCCGTTCAAAGTATTCTTTATGCTCATGAGGAAAGAGAAGGATCAAGAGAGTGGCTTGTTTAAGAAGCCAACATCTCTAGTATGGGTGGGACACAAACAGGCTGTCTGGACACAAAGCAGCCTCTCTACAGGGCATGGGCTGCAGTCCTTGGAGAGCCTCCCTACTGAAGAACACAATCCTACAACTTTCACACATGGAGATTTCCCTGCCCCAGGTGATCACTTGGAATCAGAAGAATATGAAATATGGCTCAGGATCATCCAGCCTTGTATATTTCCTAAGTAGTAGTTGGTCTACAAATGTTTCTGTGGCAGACTGCCTGGCAACAAACTCAAGTTCCACTGCTTATGAGCTGTGTGAACTGAAGAACCATTCTGCCTCTCTGTGCCTTAGTTTTCTCATCTCATATGTGGGTATCCTGGGTCTCCACTTGGCAGGCTATTGTAAGGATTAAAGGAGATAATACTCTTCGAATGCTTAGTGCTGTACATGGTATAAAGAGTACGTGTTCAAAAATTTTGTTTTTATTGTATGATTCCATTTATATGAAATGTCCAGAATAGTCAAATCTTCACAGACAGAATTCAGAGGAGTGGTTGACAGAGATTGGGGTAAGGGGAGAATGAGGAGTGGGGCTTCCTGTTGGAATGATGAAAACATTCTAAAATTGATTGTGGTGATGGCTGAACAACTCTGTAAATAGTATAAAACCCATCAAATTGTGTATATAGGTTGGATGTAGTGGCTCACACTTGAGATCCCAGCACTGTAGGAGGCTGAGGCAGGAGAATCACTTGAGGCCAAGAGTTTGAGACCAACCTGGGCAACACAGTGAGACCCCATCTCTACCAAAAAAAATTTTTTAATTAGCTGGGCATGGTAGAGCCCACCTGTAGTCCCAAGTACTCAGGTGGCTGAGACAGGAGTATCACTTGAGCTCAGGAGTTAAAATCTGCAGTGAGCTATGATTGCATCACTGCAGACCAGCCTAGGCAACAAAATGAGACCCTGTCTCTAACAAAAAACAGAATTGTATAAATGGTGACTGTATGATATGTGAATTATTTACCAGTAAAGATGTTATAAAAGATAAAAAGTAAATATATGCTTTGATTGAGTTTAGTGGAGGGTCACATCAGAATCTAAACCAGACTTCTGCACTTAGCAGGTATTCAGTATGTGGAAATGAATATACTGTGTTTTCTTTTTTCTCTGATGCATTGTTTTCTTCACGTTTACCTCTTCTGAAACTGGGATGTCCCGTATCATTGATAGGTATATTTAACGTCATTCTTTCCCAAAAAGAGCTACTATCAAATCAATGGTTTGTCTTGTAATCAGCAGTGTCCTGAAATCAAGAAACCTAATAACAAATGCATTTATCCAATCATTTGTTGATCATTATTGTATGCCAGATTTCAAATAATATCATTGATCATACCTTCCTCAACTGAAAAGTCTCGTTTAAAATGTTCATCTACAGGCCTTTGATAAAACATAATGGCAGTTGACTTGGCTTAATGACTGTTCTTCTGTGAGAACCATAATAAATAAGTCAAATTACACTACCTAGGATGCTGTAGCCAGTGCTCTCTAGGTCCAGTCCCACATACCCTTGGCTTACCTATGAATGCACCCATAGCTGAAGCAGCCATTCATGTCCCTGGATGGCTTCCCACCTTGGACACCCACATCTCTCTGCTTTTCTGCCTAAAGGCTTTTTCTGAGCCGTGGGGTTTACTCAGCACTCTTAGATCAGCCAGAAGTGCTGGGGATTCCACACTCTGGGGAGAATTCTCAACAATGAAGCTCAATCTATACTTCAGCCTCCTAGCCTGGAAACTCTGGGGGTTCCACATGGTTTCTCAGAGGATCCACAGTGGGACTGAGCCTCAGTTTCTCACAGCAGAAACCTGCTGAATGCACCTTTTGGGGCTTGTCTCCCCTCCCTTTCTCCTTTCCCTCCCAGTCCCACTTCTTTACTGTGGTGCATGGGACCATCTCTCCCAGATAAACAGCCTGCTTACATCCTTTTTAAGGGGTTGCTTTTGAGGAAATGCAAGCTAAGACTGATGCTAGCTAAGATTGATGCTTTGAAGACAATTGGAACTCTATCTTTTCACATTTGTGCTTCGTGTCATCTAATACAGGATTTGTGGTGATTGAGAACTAAATTACACTGAATAAAGTAATGATAGATTTGTAAATAATAAAAAATTGAGACCAGATAAGGAATAACTGGAACTTTAATATATTGTGTTTTTTGTTTGTTTGTTTGTTTTGTTAATTTTATTTTATTTTTTAAAGGCGGAGTCTTGCTCTGTCGCCCAGGCTGGAGTGCGGTGGTATGATCTCGGCTTACTGCAACCTCCACCTCCCAGGGTCAAGCCTCAGCCTCCTGAGTAGCTGGGACTATTGGTGCCTGCCACCACACCTGGCTAATTTTTGAATTTTTAGTAGAGATGGGGCTTCATCATGTTGGCCAGGCTGGCCAGACCTCAAGTGATCTGCCCGCCTTGGTCTCAATACATTTTTTTTCTTTTTTTTTAAAAATGAGTCTCACCCTGTCACCAGGCTGGAGTGCAGTGGTGTAATCTTGGCTCACTGCAACCTTGCCTCCCAGGTTCAAGGGCTTCTCCTGCCTCAGCCTCCCGAGTAGCTGGGACTACAGGCTCTGTCACCCAGGCTGCAGTGCAGTGGTACTATCATAATTCACTGCAGCTTCAAACTCCTGAGTTCAAGTGATCCTCCCAGCTCAGCCTCCCCAGTAGCTGGGACTACAGGCATGCACCACAAATGCTTGACTAATTATATTACCTTCTGTAGAGATGGGAATTCTTACCACGTTGCCCAGGCTTGTCTCAAACTCCTGGCCTCAAGTGATCCTCCTGCCTCAGCCTCCCAAAATGCTGGGATTATAAGTATGAGCCACTGCGCCCAGCCTCATTTTATATTTTTAAAAGATAAAAGTTATCTTCAGAACCACCTAAAATTACAGTTATGAATCAAGTATCAGGGAATGGATTTTTTATGGAGACATAGATAACATTCCTACTGCAAGAATAAGTGTAGCTAAAAAGATCAACTATCAAAAAAGAGATTTAACTATGACATGGCTTGACTGAGCAGCAAAGAGCTGAAGTAACAACCTATTTTTTTGTGTGTTTTTTATTTAATTTATTTAACTTTAGGTGCATACTGTATCTGGCATTTCTCACCATATTATCCCTCCTCACCCCCCGCTGTCTCTCCCCTACCCTTCCCCATCTGCCCCAAGTGTGTGATGCTGCTCTCCCTGAGTCCACGTGTTCTCATTGCTCAACACCCACCTATGAGTGAGAACATGCAGTGTTTGATTTTCTGTTCTTGTGTCAGTTTGCTGAGAATGATGGTTTCCAGATTCATCCAAGTCCCTAAAAAAGACATGAACTCACCATTTTTTATGGCTGCATAGTATTCCATGGTGTATATGTACCACATTTTCTTTGTCCAGTCTATCACTGATGGGCATTTGGGTTGGTTCCAGGTCTTTGCTATTGTACACAGGGCTGCAGTGAACATACGTATGCATGTGTCTTTATAGTAGAACGATTTGTAGTTCTTTGGGTATATGCCAAGTAATGGGATTGCTGGGTCAAATGGAATTTCTATTTCTAGATCCTTGAGAAATCACCACACTGTCTTCCACAGTGGTTGAACTAATTTACACTCCCACCAACTGTGTAAGAGTGTTCCTATTTCTCCACATCCTCTCCAGCATCTGTTGTCTCCAGATTTTTTAATGATCACCATTCTAACTGGCATGAGATGGTATCTCAGTGTGGTTTTGATTTGCATTTCTCTAATGACCAGTGATGATGAGCATTTTGTCATATGTTTGTTGACCTCATATGTGTCTTCTTTTCAAAAGTATCTGTTCATATCCTTACCCACTTTTGAATGGGGTTGTTTTCTTCTTGTATATCTGTTTTAGTTCTTTGTAGAGTCTGGTTATTAGCCCTTTGTCAGATGGGAAGATTGCAAAAATTTTTTCCCATTCTGTTGGTTGCCAGTTCACTCTAATGATGGTTTCTTTTGCTGTACAGAATCTCTGAATTTTAATTAGATCCCATTTGTCTTTGTTGGCTTTTGCTGCCATTGCTTTTGGTGTTTTAGTCATTAAGTGCTTGCCTATGCCTATGTCCTGGATGGTTTTGCCTACATTTTCTTCCATTGTTTTTATGGTGTTAGGTTTTATGTTTAAATCTTTAATCCATCTGGAGTTAATTTTAGTGTAAGGTTACAGGTAGGGGTCTGATTTCTGCTTTCTGCACATTGCTAGCCAGTTTTCCAAACACCATTTATTAAACATGGAGTCCTTTCCCCATTGCTT
>PVKP010017098.1:35061-46914 GCA_004027715.1 Plecturocebus donacophilus
TAGATGTGTGGTGTTTCTTCTGGGCCTCTGTTCTGTTCCATTGCTCTATGTCTCTGTTTTGATATGAGTACCGTGCTGTTTTGATTACTGTAGCCTTGTGGTATAGTTTAAAGTCCAGCAGTGTGATGCCTCCGGCTTTGGTCTTTTTGCTTAGGATTATCTTGGCTATGCGGGCTCTCTTGTGATTCCATATGAAGTTTAAGGTGGTTTTTCCAGTTTTGTGAAGAAGGTCATTGGTAGCTTGTTGGGGATAGCATTGAATCTATAGATTACTTTGGGCATTATGACCATTTTCACAATATTACTTCTTCCTAACCATGAGCATGGTATGTTTTTCCATCTGTTTGTGTCCTCTCTTATTTCATTGAGCAGTGGTTTGTAGTTCTCCTTGAAGAGGTCCTTTACATCCTTTGTTAGTTATATTCCTAGGTATTTTATTCTCTTTATAGCAATTCTGAATGGTAGTTCACTCTTGATTTGGCTGTCTGTCTGTCTGTTATTGGTGTATAGGAATGCTTGTGATTTCTGCATGTTGATTTTGTATCCTGAGACTTTGCTGAAGTTGCTTATCAGTTTGAGAAGATTTTGGGCTGAGACGATGTGGTCTTCTAGATATACGATCATGTCATCTGCAAATAGAGACAGTTTGACTTCTTTCTTTTCTGACTGAATACCCTTTATTTCTTTTTCTTGCCTGATTGCTCTGGCTAGAACTTCCAATACTATATTGAATAGGAGTGGTGAGAGAGGGCATCCTTGTCTAGTGCCAGATTTCAAAGGGAATTCTTCTAGCTTTTGCCTATTCAGTATGATATTGGCTGTAGGTTTGTCATATATAGCTTTTATCATTTTATGATACGTTCCCTCAATACCTAGTTTATTGAGAGTTTTTAGCATGAAGGGCTGTTGAATTTTGTCGAAGGCCTTCTCTACATCTATTGAGATAATCATGTGGTTTTTGTCTTTGCTTCTGTTTATGTGATGGATTACATTTATGGATTTGCATATGTTGAACCAGCCTTGTATCCCCAGGATAAAGCCTACTTGAATGTGATAGATAAGCTTCTGATGTGCTGTTGGAATCTGTTTGCCAGTATTTTATTTAAGATTTTTGCGTTGATGTTCATCATGGATATTGGCCTAAAGTTTTTGTTTTTAGTTGAATCTCTTCCTGGTTTTGGTATAAGGATGATGTTGGTCTCATAAAATGAGTTAGGGAGGATTCCATCCTTTTGTATTATTTGATACTGTTTCAGAAGGAATGGAACCAGCTCCTCTTTACATGTCTGGTAGAATTCTGCTGTGAACCCATCTGGACCTGGACTTTTTTTGGTTGGTAGGCTATTGATTGCTGCCTCTACTTCAGCCCTTGTTATTGGTCTATTCAGGGTTTCAACTTACTCCTGGTTTAGTCTTGTTAGAGTACAAGTGTCTAGGAATTTATCCATTTTTTCTTGGTTTACTGGTTTATGTGCGTAGAGTTGTTTTTTTGTGGTAATCTCTGATGGTAGTTTGTATTTCTGTGGGATCAGTGGTGATATCCCCTTTATTGTTTTTTATTGCATCTATTTGATTCTTCTCCCTTTTCTTTTTTATTAATCCAGCTAGCGGTCTATCTATTTTGTTGATCTTTTCAAAAAACCAGCTCCTGGATTTACTGATTTTTTTGAAGGATTTTCTCTGTCTCTATCTCCTTCAGTTTGGCTCTGATCTTAGTTATTTCTTGTCTTCTGCTAGCTTTTGAGTTTTTTTTTTTTTTTATATTCCTCCCCTAGTTCTTTCAATTTTGATGTTAGGGTGTCAATTTTAGATCTTTCCTTGTTTCTCATGTGGGCATTTATTGCTATACATTTCCTTCTCGACACTGCTTTAAAGATGTCCCAGAGATTCCAGTAAGTTGTGTCTTCATTCTGATTGGTTTCAAAGAACATCTTGATTTCTACCTTCATTTCGTTGTTTATCCAGTCGACACTCAGAAGCAAGTTGTTCAGTGTCCAAGTGGTTGTGCGGGTTTGAGTTGTTTCTTAATTGTTTGAAGACACTGAGCTTTGACTCAAATACCAGTGAGTTCCATTCCTGAAGGCAGCCTCCAAGGACACAAAAAAAGCGCCATCATGTTTTTCAAACTGGAGTCCGCTTGTTAGATTCTGTTACCAGACAAGCCAGAGACAGGCAATGTGCTGACTCTCTTGGAGATACTCATCGCCACTCAGTCAGCCCTTCTCCCACCAAAAGAATAAAGGGGTAAAAGCTGAAATTAAGGCAGACCTGCCTCAGCTGCTGGAGGTTTCATTTCTGAGATTTCTTTCCTGGTTGAAAACTCTCAAAAGCATCTTTCCTGGGGAAACTAGCTGAGCTGATACACCCTTGTGAATGCAGCTATAGTGTGTTAGGCCATTCTTGCATTGCTATAAAGAAATACTTGAGGCTGGGTTTACAAAGAAAAGAGATTTAATTGGCTTGTGGTTCTCCAGGCTATAGAGGAAACGTGATGCTGGCATCTGCTCAGCTTCCAGGGAGGCCTCAGGAAGCTTACAGTCATGGCAGAAGGCAAAGAGGAAGCCAGTGTATCTCATGGCAAGAATGAGAGCAAGGCAGAGTTAAGGGGGAAGGTGTTACACACCGTTAAACAACCAGATATCACAAGAACTCACTTACTATGACAAAGACACTACCAAGCCACGAGAGATCCTACCCCTTGATCGGATCACCTCCCGCTAGGCCCCATCTCCAACATTAGGGCCATACAATTCAGTATGAGATTTAAAGTGGACAACATCCAAACTATATCACATGGCCTCCTCCAATGCATCCAACGACTTCTATTTCCTGAGATATGAAGGAATATGAAGACCCATTACTAATTCATAGGTATAATCTTGGGATATAGCAGTTATTTATTGCTAAAATAATGCTGCATAACAAACTGCCTAAAAATTCAGAGTCTTCAAACAATGTTGGGTTTTTGTTTCATTTTGTTTTGTTTTTTGAGACAGAGTCTTACTCTGTCATCCAGGCTGGAGTGCAGTGGCACGATCTCGGCTCACTGTAATCTCCACCTCCCGGGTTCAAGTGATTCTTCTGCCTCAGTCTCCCAACTAGCTGAGACTACAGGCCTGCACCACCACACCTGGCTAATTTTTGTATTTTTAGTACATACAGGGTTTCACCATATTAGCCAGGCTAGTCTCAAACTCCTGACCTCGTGATCCACCTGCCTCGGCCTCCCAAAGTGCTGGGATTACAGGTGAGAGCCACCACGCCCAGCCAGTAGGTTGTTATTGGTCTGCTTGGCTGGGCAGTTTTTCTGGTCTTTGCTAGATGTAAACTGGCTTTAACGGGGATGACTAAGGGACTTAGTTCACTCCAATTGTCCCTCACTCTCCAAGGACCAATAGACTAGCCTAGGAATGTACTTCCCCAGGCAATGGCAGAAAGCAAAAGGAAATACACCCAAGCATGAAGCCCATTCATGCCTCCTTACATCACGTTGAATAATATCTCACTGGACAAATCAAGTCACAGGGCCATTTAGAGTCAGAGTCGAAGGGTACCGCAAAGTCATATGACGAAGAGCATGGGATGATTCTCAGAACAAGTGATAAATTAGTGTTACATTTGCCAATCACCACAAAAGACAGACATGAAGGTCGGGCGTGGTGGCTCACACCTATAATCCCAGCACTTTGGGCAGCCGAGGCAGGCAGATCACAAGATCAGGAGATCAAGATTATCCTGGCCAACATGGTGAAACCCCATCTTTATTAAAAACAAAAATTAGCTGGGCATGGTAGCACGTGCCTGTAATCCCAGCTACTTAGGAGGCTGAGGTAGAAGAATCACTTGAACCAGGGAGTGGGAGGTTGCAGTGAGCCGAAATTGTGCCAGTGCACTCCAGCCTGGCAACAGAACAAGACTTCATCTCACACACACAAAAAAGACAGACATGAGTAAGTATGGTAATAAAGGCAATCTTGGGTCTAATTAGCTAACATTTGGACAATACAAAGAAATAAAAATTTTTTTCTCCAATGTAGCTGCATTTTTTGACATTTCCTGGTGTGGTTTCTGTTTAGAAGGGGCATGGAAATAGAAGCTTCTTGTGGACTTGGATGTCAAGTAAGAAAAATGCAGATACCTAAGGAAACCAAAGGAAGAAGAGAAGACTTGAGCCTCAAATAAAGAAAATGATGGCATCCGATGCCACATCATGTGAGGAGCTTCAGGGAGGAGTCTCCTGCCTAAGTAACTGGTAAGAAGGGTCTGCACAATGCCACATTTTTGCTGAGAAATCTTCAAGGTGACTCCATGAAGGAATTTTAGTTCTCAGGGAGGGAGAGTGAGCTTTCCACTAAGGTGTACATGAGAAAGGAGAGGGAGTCATTTACAGTTAGCGAGTGGTGAAAAAACCCAGAGGCAACCTTAAAATTAGGACGTTAAAACTAAATAAGCGAATTCAAGCAGAACCGCTTCCATCACAAGCGGCAAGCATATGGGCCGTGCTGTCAAGTGAAGACCATCAAACTGCAAAGTGTAAATGAATCTGGAAGATTAGATAATTGGGGAATGAAGGGAAATGTCTTTGGAAAGCCCAGATCATGGATCTAATTTGTCACCAGCAGAAGGGCTGCCCTTCACTTCTGTCCAGACCTTCAAGACAAACACCTGCCTTAGGACATTTGGTAGTGCCCCAGAAAACTTTCTACAAAGAAAAAAAAAAAAAAAAAACATGTCCCCTGGGATATTACTCAGTAGAAAGCTCTTTTTGAAAGTGTCTGTAAAAGCCTGTTGTGTGTTTTAATGAGTTGAAATGTGTGTCTTTCTTGCCTGGGATTTTAAAGAGATCCTTTCTGCCTGTTCCCTCTGGCTCCTACTAGCTCCTATTTGATTCTGCATATTCATAAAATGCTCGGCAGGACACATCACAGCTCAAACAGGCTTTCAGCTTTGATGACTTCAATAAACCTGTTCTTCTCACCTCGGCAGTTAATTCACTGAGCTCATAAGACACTCCTACTGGGCATTTTGAGCTGCAAGTTGGCAGAGCAAGGTGCTGATTTTAAAGGGTGGTAAGGAACGTTGTTAGGGGACCAGAGGAAAGGGGTTTCATAGATGGGTTCTGCCCACTTCTGCTGAGCATGGAGACTGTAAGCCTTCCCCCACCCCAGTCTGCAAAATAGTTTATGTTTACTTTTCTTCTCCCTCCCCTTTTAGAAGTTCTATTAAGCAAGATGGCAGCTTTCAATGCAAAAATTGAAAGGAAAAAAAAGGAATGAATTACTTGGCTGTAATCTATTAAGACAAAGCTTCCCTCCTAGCTCTCAACATCTTTCGCCTCTCTCCATCCCTTTGTCATCATCTTACAAGGTTCAAGGTCACTTTGACTTTTCAGTTGTTTCTGAAGTTGGCCTCCTGTCTGGCCTCCTGGTTTCCACTGTGGTCCAGTTTCCTCCCTGCCGTGTGGCCGTCATTTCCAGAGCATAGAACTTTGATCTGTGTTCTCTCATTTAGTCAATAAATAACAGGTTGGGCATCCACTGTATGCCAGGCAAAGTGCTGGGCTCCAGGGAGATAAAGGTAAGCAAGGCAGACAAAGCCCTTGGCCTCGTAGAGTTCCTAGTCTAACGGAGAAGATCACTTTGATCATACAACCACACAAATAAATGTTCTACAAGTGTGGGGAGATACTGCTGTTGCCCCCATTTCACAAGAGAGGAAACTGAAGCTTCGTGTGACTAAGTGACAAGACAAAAATCACAGAGCAAGCATTGGAACTGATTCAAAGCCCAGTGGCCTGACATGAGAACCTTAACTAATGTGTTACACTGCTTCCCTCAACATAGCACAAGTCGGGAAGAGGAGATGGGTGAGGGCTTGGGAAGGGCATCATGTCAGGTTGATTTATTGGTGGTGGCTGTCACATCCAGGCTTGCAGAAAAGCCCCTTTTGATGGATTAGTTGTGTCTTCCATGAGGGCAGGACAGAAAAGGGACAGTACACATGCTAGTTATGTTTTATTGCTGGACCAGCTGAATATCTAACACTGTGCATTCCTCCTTCAGTTCAGCTTTGGGAAGCAGAAGTGTGGGCTTCTCCATAGACTTCCCTGGGCCTTCTCTGGCTGCTCTGAGACTTCTGTGTCTACAGTTCACGTTCCAGAGTTCTCACTCCATTGTAGACGTGAGCAGAGAGACCAAAATAGCTGCCTATTTATCAACTGACACCCTAAGGTTAAGGAAACCAAGTTACCCATGATCAGGGTTCAGGGCCTGGCTGGCACAGCAAATTTCTAAGTTCCTATGAATGAACTCACTAACAATATGAGCTGTTAACCCCACTGTGGTCCAGTTCCCTCTCTGCCATGTGGCTAAAACAACATTTCTAGAGCATAGAACTTAGATCTATTTTCTCTCATTTAGTCAATAAATAAGAGCATCCACTGTGTGGCAGGCATGGTGCTGGGCTCGAGGGAGATAAAGGTAAGCAAGGTAGACCAAGCCCTTGGCCTCACGGGGCTCCTAGTCTACAGAGGAGATTAGTGGGACTGGGATTCCATCCCAGACCACTAAAGATCTGATTGGACAGAGGGTTCTTTTCTGAAAAGATACTGCAGATGTCAGGCCAGTTTCATCAGCTTATAGAGGCTATGCATAAATTGTCTTTGTGTCCTATAGTATGCCTTTTGACATAAAGAGCCAAATTCCACCTCATTTTAATTCTAAAACTTCACCCCAAAGCGAGCATGGGATCTATGTTGCATAGATATTTACTCATCACACCTGCGCATGGCTCCCTCACAGATATGCATAGCCTTCCCCCGACCTGTCGAATACGTATGATACAGGCCCAGTGATGTATAAAACCCAATCTCTCCTTCTCCTCTTCAAAGAGAGAGCACCTTCAGTCCATGCTGGAAACCCTCTCTTCCCAGCTTGTAAGCTGATATCACCAATAAAGCTCTCCTTTCTACGATTTAGCCATCCTGGTGGCCTTTTGGACAAACTAGATAAAGTCGGAAACGCAGCTGAAACCCAGGTCAGCTGACTTCCCACGCATTCCTTTCCCCAGGCTCTTCCATTAGCCAATTGGCTTCACCCTCATTTCCACCAACAAAACTCCAACACAAGAACCCAGTGATCTCAGACCCCATGACCAGCTTCAAACACATGGAGGCCTCCCATCTTCAGAGACCCTTGCTGCTTTCGCTGTGCCTCTGCAGAAACTTCATCTGCACCTGGAAAACTCAGGGTTGTCTCCCTTATCTGTCTATTTCGTAACATCTGCGGGGCTAGCAGGATCCAGAGCATCTCCAAATCTGCTAATAGAGTTTCAGCAATTCTTTTGTTTGTTTGTTTGTTTGAGACAGGGTCTCGCTCTGTCTCCCAGGCTGGAGTGCAGTGGCATGATCTCCCCTCACTGCAGCCTCTGCCTCCCAGGTTCAAGTGATTTTCATGCCTCAGCCTCATGAGTAACTGGAACTACAGGTACACGCCACCACATCCGGCTAATTTTTGTAGAGACGGGGTTTCACCTGTTGGCCAGGCTTATCTCAAATTACTGACCTCAGATAATCTGCCTGCCTCGGCCTCCCAAAGTTCTGGTCAGGTGTTAGCCACTGTGTCCAGCTGAGTTTCAGCTATTTTGACCACGCCATCTGTACCAAAGAGAACAGAGAGAAGTGGTTGATCCTTTCCACCATGTAGAAGTTCCTGAGCTTGGAGCTTTCTTGATGAAGCATAAATGTGCGTTCTCCTTTCTCTCCCGCTCTCTCCTCTGCTCCAGTGCTCAGATTACAGAGAACAGTTTTGATGACTGGATATGCCTCAGCAGTGTCTGCCTTTTTTTTAAAGCAGCCTTTAAAATCATCTCTTTGGGTCTAATTATCTTTAGGGAGACTAATACTTCACCTTGTTTCTCTTTCTCTATGTTTTTCGGGTTGAGCAGCCATCATCCCTCTCTGCAATAATTGAGCCACAGTCCAGAACACATGAGAATGAGGAGGTGCTCCTCAGAACCCAGGGGCACTTTACATAATGAGTAGAGAAAAGGCTGGGTTCTTACCAAGCTTTTCCAGACGCTTTAATGACCTTCAGAGTCAGATCAGTCTGGCTGATTCTCATTCTCTTTTCTCAACTCCTATGTTTTGAGGACGATGCTACATTACATAGAAAGCAAAGGTTGCTTTTTCTGCTTTGTTTTCCAAGGCAGCTGGAGTAGCAGTTTTGAGCACAGACCTCAGAGCCAGAATTCTTAGGATGTGAATCCTGGCTGCATCCCTTATTTACTGCATGACCTTGGGCAAGCTATGCCACCTCTCTGGCTTCAGTTTACTAATCTGTAATAAGGGACCAGTAATAGTACCCCCAATGAAACTATTATGAGAATGAAGGGAGATGATATTTGTGCTTAGAGCAGGACTGGCACATAGTAACTATTATAAGTGTTTGTTAAATAAAATACATATTTTCATTGAAAGTCTTTGCTCTGACATTACCCTCAGCCTCCTATCCCAACTAACAGCTGATGTGTCTCAGTGTGGTACCAGAGGGAACGAGGATAGACACTAGAAAGGCAGCTACCATGGATCCAGAGGAGCTGGGAGTTCTTGCCACATCACAAGGTCTAATGAAAGCTTCAAGTTATTTCTTTTTCTCTTCTTCTTCTTTTTTTTTTTTTCTGAGATGGAGTTCACTCTTGTTGCCCAGGCCAGACTGCAGTGATGCAGTCTTGGCTCACCGCAACCTCCGCCTCCTGGGTGCAAGCAGTTCTCCTGCCTCAGCCTCTCAAGTAGCTGGGATTACAGGCGTGCACCACCATGGCGAGCTAATTTTGTATTTTTAGTGGAGACAGGGTTTCTTCATGATCACCCAACCTCAGGTGATCAGCCTACTTTGGCCTCCCAAAGTGCTGGGATTATAGGCACGTGCCACGGCACCCACCATGTTTCTTTCTGCTTTTTTTTATATAACACCTTAAAAAGTTTTAATTAATTGTCAACATCTGAAGGGAGAGCTGTTTGTTTGTTTGTTTTTGTTTTTTTGCTTGAGATGGAGTCTTGCTGTATCACCCAGGCTGGAGTGCAGTAGCGCAATCTCAGGTCACTGAAACCTCCACCTCCCCTCCTGAGTTCAAACACTTCTTTTTCAGCCTCCCAAGTAACTGGGATTACAGGAGCGTGCCACCACACCCCGCTAATTTTTGTATTTTTTGTAGAGACACAGTTTCATCATATTGGCCAGGCTGGTATCAAACTCCTGACAGGTGATCCATCCACCCCAGCCTCCCAAAGTATTAGGATTCCAGGTGTGAGCCAACACACCCAGCCAGAGTTGGGGAGGGGAGCTATTTTAAATACATGTATGGTTTTATGGCTTCACTTGAAAACCATCATGAGATCTGCCTCCCTGAGCTTACTTCCCTACCTGCAGCCATCCAGTGAATGATGGAGGCAGGCTGTCTCCCATCACTGGGCCCCCTCCCTGCTTACATCACTCATTTACTTCACCTGTCTGGCCGTTATAGATATTTGAGATTATCACCCTGGTCCTGTGTCCTGGGTCTAACTCGGTTAGAAGGAGGAATCCAAACTTAAGACCCGTGTAGATGGGGATCTAGCCAAACAACCTCCTGTTTCTAGCCTGGGCATATTCACTGGTTCAATGAAGAATAGGCTAGACATGCCATCTTGAATCTCTCTTTCTAAAGAGACCTGGGATTCTTCAGTGTGGCCTTGGAAACCACAGCAGGAAATGCTAGCAAGACCAAGAGAGCAAGACTTAGGTTACTTGCAGCCTACTCACCCCAAGAATATCGATTATTACCTGTTTTATAGATTGGGGTTCCACATAAGATTTCATTTGGAAAACAAGTTCTACAACTATTCTTTTAATTCACTTTCACCTATAATTTACGGCACTTCAGACCATTATCATCTTGAGAAAAAAACTCTACTTGGAGGCTGCATTTGATTCCTAGGGCTACAGTAACAGCCTTAACCCTAGCCCTAATCCCAACCCTAATCCTAACCCTAATCCTGTTTCCAAATAGTCACATTTTGAGGTTCTGAGAGAGCATATATTTGGGGGGGTCACTAGTCAACCCACAACAAAGGCTAACAGTAGGCAACCCAAATGAAATATTAATTTTCTTTCATTACCAGCATCTAAGGGTCCTACAATCTTTTACAAATCATTTGCTGATCACTTATGACATCAGTCCCCAACCATTTGGGTACAAGGAACCGGTTTCATGGAAGACGATTTTCCATGGATGGTGTGTGAGGATGGTTTTGGAATGATTCAAGCACATTACATTTATTATGCACTTTCTTTCTAATATTATTACATTTTAATATGTAATGTATTTGGTTGTTTGAGACAGGATCTCTCTCTGTCTCCCAAGCTAAAGTGCAGTGACATGATGTAGAAGTTGTCACCATAATACAGAAGTTCTGAGGATCCCAGAGCTTGTTTTCCTGCAACTGAATGGTCCTATCTGGGGTGATGGGAGACAGTGACAGATTATCAGGCATTAGATTCTCCTAAGGAGCATGCAGCCCAGATTCCTTGTATATGCCGTTCACAATAGTGTTCACACTGCAATGGGAATCGAATGCTGCCAGTGATCTGACATGAGGCAGAGCTGAGGCAGAAATGCGAGTGATGAGGAGTGGCTGGTATTGGTCCATGGCCCAGAGGTTGGAGATGTTTGACTTACTAAAAATAAAATCGCAAGTTTGGGATATAAATAACGCACAGACTTCAAAGACTTTACAACCTTGCAGGTAAGTTACATTTTCTCAGGACTGATTTCAAACTAAACCCACCGTATTTCTGTGTTACGTGGTTGCATTTCTGGAAAATATGATAAGAATTTGTCAACTGCCGCTGCTTATAGAAACACGCTTTGTAGAGCAAATGAATGAACCTTAAGATATTTGGACCTTTTTTTAAGGTAAAGGAGTAACTGATCTATCAGCAAGACAATATAAGAATTGGCAAGGACCATTGGATATGACCTTCCCATTCTCTTACTTTCTGTACAAAGTCCAGGGAGGAACGGGGTATTCAGTTGCATCTCCATGCCCTTCTGGTTTCCCATCTCACCTGGGAAAGGTGTAGCAGCTATAATTTTGCACATTGAAGGACTCAGAATGAATTCATGTAGTAAAATCGACAAATCAGAATTTTTAAAAAGTGTCTTAAAAACCTGTAAGATAAGAATAGAGTTTCTGCTGTCATAAGAGGAACATTCTCCAAACTGGCTGAGTAAAGAAAGCCTCCTCCAGTTACCCGGTAGAAATGCAATGTATTGGAGAGACATCCAAGATGGCTGATTAGCAACAGCTCAGGAATGTAGCTCCCAGTGAAAGCGCAGAGAACGAGTGGATGCCGCACTTTCCGACGAATTTTTGTTGCCCACAGACCGGGAGATTCCCGGCAGAGGAGCCACACGGGTCGCCAGTGCGACTCTTTTGGCCAGCGTGGCTGTTTTGCCAGTGCACCAGCACGGCGCTTCCCGGTGTGGAGTAAACGGGACGGACGGGCTCGGCTGGTCCTGTCCCCACAAGGAAAACAGCAATTGGAAGCGCTGAGGACTGAGAGTTTCACAGCAAGCACAGCGAACCCGGGAAGGTCCGGCTCTGTGGGGAAGGGGCGTCCACCAAAGGAAAACTAAGAAACAGAAAAACTTCATCACCGGGTGGAGAGAGATCCAAGATGGACGCATAGCAGCAGCTAAGGATTGTAGCTCCCAGTGAAAGTGCAGAGAGCGAGTGGATGCTGCAATTGCAGATGAATTTTTGATGCCCACAGACTGGGAGATTCCCGGCGAAGGAGCCACACGGGTTGCCAG
>PVKP010017099.1:0-46732 GCA_004027715.1 Plecturocebus donacophilus
TAAGGTGGTTTAAAACTCTGAGAGACTTAATTATTTATCTTGGTTTCTGGGATGGAAGCAGAACCCGTAGTCTATTTACTCTCTCCCAGGGAGAAAAAGGAACCTTGCCAAATTGAGGGTGAGAGGGGGTGGTGCTTGCTCCCCTAGAGTTCCTTCTGACCCAGAGGGGAACAGACAGACCCTGAGGCCACTAGCCCCCATGAATCTTGGCCTCTGGGAGGCAGGGAGGACTGAGCATGCTCCCTTCCACCTCTCCCCTCCTTCCTGCCTTCCTGCCATCTTGCTGAGCCCAGACCCCACGCACAGAGGGGCATGATCAGACAGCTGTGGGGCACAGACCAAGAGGAGGAACTCAGCACAGCCTTCCTTTCCAAGGCCAGTGACATTGTCTGACAGTGGTTGCCTTCAAGCAGGCAGCATCTTAGTTGCTTCCAGCGGCAGGAAGCTGGCCAGCGCTCACACACGTGTTTCTAGTTGGAGTGTTATCAGCCATGGTTCTGACAATATTCTAGGGTCCTTAGATGGGCACACTTCCTGTATCTGCATTATTTTTATAGCATTAGCGGGGTTGATCCCCAGGCTCACCTTTCTTTACCGAATACCATCCCATCAGACTGGGATTAATGGAGGAGAAGCTTTGAAGTCACATGCTCAATTTCTTGAGTTGATTTTCCCCGACCTCATCCTTTGATGCTAAGCAAGAAAGGCTCTGAAATTCTCATTCCGATTTCTTACATGTACAAGTAGTAAAGAGGGGAGATGCTGGTTTTGGTGCAGGGCAAAATTAGTCTTTCTGGTTTAAACATGAATCACAATAATCCCAACCCAGGAAGGTCCATGCTGCGATTCCCTGGCACTTCTTCCTTGTCGTCACTTCTTGGTGACGGGCTTGTGCTGCACCCTCCATTGACAAGGGCAGGATGCCTCTCCATCCATCCCATCCTCACCGTCTCTCCTTCCAACCTTCTCACTACGGGGTGGGGGAGGGGAGAACCCCAAATCTTAAAAAAAAAAAAAAAATCAAGTTTGAATCTTAATTTAATCCACAACCTGCAGGCCATACAACCAGTTATTCTCGTTCCTTTGAATCATTTTCTGTTTTTCTTATTCTTCCCCCTCCCCCACCTTTGTTTATCCTCTTCTACCTGTTTTTGGTGGTTTTTGTTTTGTTTTTGTTTTTGTTTTTTTAAGTTTATTTTGTTTTATTTTTGTTTCCCCTCCTCCCTTCTCACCTGATTCTGACCTCTCTTGATTTGGTGTGGTTCTTAACAGACAAGCCCAAAAGCTCTCCGGGCGCCAGCAGCCTCATGGTGGTGGTGTGTTAAAACCTTTAAGCCTCTTGCTAGCTCTGCCTTCAGCTATGTGGGCTCAACTGAGCATTTTGAGGGTTTCATATTGATACGAGGCGGCTGGGGAAGGAGCTCTGTCTTTCTCTTTTAAACACACACACACACACACACACACACACACACACACGCACGCACACCCCGTTGGGGGATGGGGTGGTAGTGGTGGGGATGAGGGTTGGAGGGCTGAGGAAACCTGATGGGAAAGCGAGGGACCGACTAAGCCAAAAGAGCTTTTCGGTTCATCTCCATTTGGACAAAGCCACTTTCTGGCAATTAGGTGCCATCGGCTGCAGGTGGCCACCTCCACCCTGCCCTTGTACATTTGAGCAGGGTGGGGCTGTGGGTGTTCGGTGGGGGTTGGAGGAAGCAGGTAGAGAGTTTGGACTCTGAAATATGTGGTTTGCCAGTGTGGGCTTAGATCTGGGCACCGTGAAGTGAGCGACCCACCCCCGGGGGCGCCGCCCTAATTGTCCTCAGACCACTGGGCGTGCCACCTCTGTGGGACATCCTCCAGGTGACCTCAGCTTGGGTGTGAGCGTTAGGTGACTCTCTCCCTTGGCGTCTGTGCCTTCTATTCACAGATAACTCTCTCCCCTGTTTCTAGGAGAAAAAAAAAGTGCGTTCGCTACATACAAGGTGAAGGCAGCTGCCTCAGCCCACCCTCTTCAGATGGAAGCTTACTAGATTCGCCTCCCCCCTCCCCCAACCTGCTAGGCTCCCCTCCCCGAGACGCCAAGTCACAGACTGAGCAGACCCAGCCTCTGTCGCTGTCCCTGAAGCCCGACCCCCTGGCCCACCTGTCCATCATGCCTCCGCCGCCCGCCCTTCTGCTCGCCGAGGCCCCCAGCAAGGCCTCTGCCCTCTGTCCCAACGGGGCCCTGGACCTGCCCCCCGCCGCTCTGCAGCCTGCTGCCCCGTCATCAGTTGCACAGCCGTCGACTTCTTCCTTACATTCCCACAGCTCCCTGGCCGGGACGCAGCCCCAGCCGCTGTCGCTCGTCACCAAGTCTTTAGAATAGCTTTAGCGTCGTGAGCCTCCGTTGCTCTGTTGGTGGTTTTGTTTCGCTTTTCTTTATCTGCCCCCCCACCCCCACCTTGAAAGGTTTTGTTTTGTACTCTCTTAATTTTGTGCCACGTGGCTACATTAGTTGATGTTTATCGAGTTCATTGGTCAATATTTGACCCATTCTTATTTCAATTTCTCCTTTTAAATATGTAGATGAGAGAAGAACCTCATGATTCTACCGAAATTTTTATCAACAGCTGTTTAAAGTCTTTGTAGCGTTTAAAAAATATATATATATACATAACTGTTATGTAGTTCGGATAGCTTAGTTTTAAAAGACTGATTAAAAAACAAAAAGAAAAAAAAAGCAATTCTGAAGCAGCCCTCCAGAAGGAGTTGGTTCTGTATTATTTGTATTAAATACGAGCTTGCGAACCAATCATTTTACATCTGGTTTTTAAACTGTAAAGGCACCATGAATGCAGTGCCATTACTTTCCTTTTTTTTTTTTTTTTTTTTTTTTTTTCTGTGTGAAACAACTTTTATTGTGATGTTACTTGTTATTGTTTAAATGTACAGAAACAAAGGGTTAAAATGTGTTAATATACCTTGTTCCATGGTGTTGTTCTTTTGGGGGGAGGGGATGCTACTCAACACTTAATAGAATCACAATGCTGTTGGGCCAGTAGTATTTATTGCTTTAGAGATTGCTTGTCGTACCTGTATGTTGTCCCTTTTTAAATATGTTTTCCTTTTTCTTGAAACTGTATAAAGTTTTTTTTCCCCCTTAGCGTAAGCATCTTATATATAACAACTCATTTGTACAAGGTTTTTAAGTTTATATATATAAAATGTGTATATATATTTTTGTTTCCCTTTTTGACTTTTTTTCTTTTTCTCTTTTTTTTTTTTTTTTTTTTTTTTTTTTTTTTTTTTTTTTTTTTTTTTTTTTTTTTTTTTTTTTTTTTTTTTTTTTTTTTTTTTTTTTTTTTTTTTTTTTTTTTTTTGCTGTATGAAACCCAGATGTCACCAAATGGACATTAATAGTTGCATTAAGGATCAGTAGCATTAACAAAAGTTGCTTTAAAAGCCATTACATAAAACAAGACTTGAAAATGAGTGAGGGAATTTTAGCGACACTGTCTGAGCAGCAGTGGGAACGTCTGCGTTTCCCTTTTCAACTTCCAGTGGGAGGCCCCGCCCTGCACCCTTAGGACCTGGACTGACCGTGTGCAAAACTTTACGTGCCAAAATTCTCAGTGAATTTAGCTTTCTCCCTCTTTTTGATGCTGTAATTTTTGTTCATCATGTTTTGCTGTGATGTTACATAGGTAGGTTTGTATGTAGTTTTAATGTCACCTATAACAAAATGTGTTTGGTAGCAGATTGTCCAGAAAGCATTTTAAATGAAGAGGTATAAACCCTTAAGGGCCAAAATTCTGTATATTAGATTACTCTTAAATGAAAAACCAGCTGCTGCTTTTATGTACACATATTACATACGAGTAGGCAGCAACCTTTAAAAATAAAAAAAACCTAGGCATGTTGATGTTGCAAAATGCTGTATAAAGCTGAAACCTGTTCATTCAGTGCCATTGTAGTTGACATGAAGCGATTGTAAAACTGTCTCCGATTTTTCTCTGGTTTATTAAAATGCTAACTATAACATTTTTTTGTGAATACTTTGAATGTTTCCTAACAGTTGTGATGTTACTGTTCCGTTTTATGCTCTTATTCCAAGTTCATTTTTAATGGTTTGGAAGCCATTTTTGTAATGAATAAATGTTCATGCTGTACAGTATCTGTAGCATGCCGTTCTGGATTAATAAAAGCAACTTAGTATGTGCAGATAAAGGCTGGTCACTTGTTTTTGTGATTTGGATTTTTATCTCTAGGAAAACTGGACCTACCATAATCAAGAACAACGTACTCCCAAGTTGGAACCTAAGACCATGCGGTTAGTGTGTGGGCGATGACTGAGCTACTGAAGCGTGGTCTTGGACTCTTCTGAGGGATTGATCCCCTCCCTTCCATCCTTGAGGCCCATTTGGCATACCCTGTGATCTGGTTTGCGTAATGTATCATTCGCCGTGAAGATGATCAGTATAAAAGGAGACCCTCAGTGTGTGCCTTCTGTAGTATTTCACTGTGCCATCCCCAGTAGTTCATTGTTGAAAGCACAGTTACAGAGCAAATGGCACTTTCTGGGAGGCTATAAACTAGTTGCTCTGACATATCCTCCTCATCCTCTCACAGTATCAAGCAGAAAGAATTTAATTCTAATGAATGAGATTTAGTCTACCAAGAGTGCACTTAAGAATCCACATCCTGGCAGGGCGTGGTGGCTCACTCCTGTAATCCCAACACCTTGGGAGGTTGAGGAGGGCAGATCACGAGGTCGAGAGATCAAGACCAACCTGGACAACATGGTGAAACCCCATCTCTACTAAAAATACAAAAATTAGCTGGGCGTGGTGGTGCCCACCTGTAAGTCCCAGCTACTTGGGAGGCTGAGGCAGGAGAATCGCTTGAACCTGGCAGGTGGAGATTGCAGTGAGCTGAGATCATGCCATTGCACTCCAGCCTGGCAACAGAGCAAGACTCTGTCTCAAAAAAGGAAAGAAAGCACATCCTTACCAGTTAAGGGTCATGGACCTGAAAGCAGCTAACTTCCAAGAGATGCAAGGGTGTCAAACTGCAGCTTCTCCAGCAGTGAGCGATGATTAAGCAAGCAGCTTTTTAGAAAATTAGATCGAGTTGAAAGGTGTGTGTGAAAGGGTCTTGCTGTATGTGGGATCCAAGTTTTCTGGCTGTACCAAAACTTTTGAGAGTGCGAGTTCGTCCCCATCACTGAGCAGGGGCCGTAATGCAGATCTTCCTAAGGTTTCCACTGGACTTCATTTCTCTTGCTGACTAGCAGGATGGATGGACACATTGTTCCGTTTATCTAGGACATCTATACCTTCAAAGGATGATGATTTCAATGGGCATGGGACTGTTCATGTTGCCACTGTGGTTACTTAACCTGACCACCGCATCGAGGACTTAAAAGCCCCTCGGAAACTGCTTTCCTCTAGCAAGTTTTTGTTCTGTAAAATCTCGGCGTTTTGTTTTTGCTTTGCTCTGTATTCCCAGGGAGGAGTGTTTCTGGTTGTCCTTCCTCATTTTATTTTGCACACTGGGCCAAGTGACCTTTGAAAACACAAATAAGAACGGTATCTGTTATTCATGGCAGTGTGCCAAGCTGCTTCTGTGCATTTTCTCATTTAATCCTAACACTACCTCCTAAGGTAGACATTCTTCTCCCTCACCGCCCTCGGCTTCATTTTCCGAAAATGGATTTAGGAACTGAGAGTTTTAGGTGTCTTGTCCAAGGCCACACAGGAGGTGGTAGCGCTGGGATTTAAACTCAGATCTGTCTCCGGGCCTCTGCTCCTAACACTAAGTTTGCCGCCTCCTGTAATAGACGCCTGTCCCTCCAAAACAGAAGTGAGGGAATGGTCCTTTCAGAGGACCTCCTTGTTTCCTCCACCTCCCCTGCGTCACACACTGGCTCACTCCCTTTCCTCTCTAGCTGGACTACGGAGTTAAGCTTACCTAAAAGCATTTTTGCTCTTCCTGCCTGGAAAACTTCCCTTATGCTTCAGGTCTTGGGGAAGACATCCCTTTGTTGGGGAAATGGTCCCGAGCCCTCGAGGGTTGATCATCTCCCTCCTGTGTGCTCTTCCAGGCCTCTGTCTTTTGGTCTCCTTTGACCCGCTAACTACCATCACGAAAGTGGCTGTCATCTGCTTAGGTCACTCCAGTCACACGGTGTTTCTCAACCTCAGCACTCATGACATTTTGGGCCAGATAATTGTTAGCTGTAGGGGCCTGACCTCTGCACTGTAGGATGTTAACACCCCTGGCCTCCACCCACTGGAAAACCTGTCACCCCTGCTCCCTCCTCCCCCCACCCCCTAGTCATGACAGCCAGAAGCCTCTCCAGACATTGCCAGATGTCCCCTGGAGGGCAAAATCACCTCCAGTTGAAACCCATTTCTCTGGAGAGCCCTCCAAGATGACAGGATTGTGGCTTTTGTGTTGACTGCTGTATGCTGGGGTCTTGGTTTAGTGCCGGGCACGTAGTGGGGTGCTCAATATGTATGTTTTGCAGGAAAGAGGTTGGCCAACTCAACACCCATATCGTGGGAAGCAGCAAAATGGAAACTTTCCATGAGGCTTCCAAATTTGCCTTTTCACAACTTTCAGCGTGGTGGTAACCGACTTCATCCTTTCGGCCACGCTGGAATGTCACTCAGTACCCTTGTTACAAAGGCCAGAAGAAAGGCAGGGGGCAGTCCCTGTGGTGTCACCCAGCCAGAGTGCCAATCTCTCTAAAATTCAAAATATTGGTCACCAAGGCACAGGCTTGTCTGCCTTACAACACGTCGTTGGTACTTTAAGGATCTCTCCACCCAAGACGAAACTTCCTTTCTCCCAGGCCTGTGTCCTCAGCAGCCCAAACTCCAGTTTCCCAAATGCCCAGCCAAGTCTTTGCTCTTCAGCACTTCCTCTCTGTCTCTGTCTGATATCTTCTTACCTCAAGAGTTTCTTTTCAAACTGAGCATCTTCTGATTTCATCTGTAAGCGTCCATCTATGGATTTTCCGTTACTAAGAGACCCTGAAACAATATTTGGGAAACTATAACTCTCACCCACGGAGCCACGTCACTTTCAGCCTCTAATGGGGCTTAGCCAACGATGTTTGCATATTAGTAGGGCGCATGTTTCCTGCAGCAGCCGTAATGAATCACCACAAATGTGATGGTTTAAAACAACAGAAATTTGCCCTTGCACAGCCTCGGAAACCAAGTCTGAAATCAAAGTGATGGTAGAGCCGAGCTTCCTCCAGGGCTCTGGAGGCTCAACTGTTCTGTGTCTGCTTCAGCGTCCAGTGGCTGCCTGTAATCCTTGGCGTTCCGTGGATTGAAGCCACATCACTCCAGTCTCAGCTTCCGTCTTCACATCACGTTCTCCTCTGTCCGCTCCAAAGCTTCCTCTGCCCTGCTCTTAACAAGGATACATGTTTTGTATTTAGGGCCTACCTAGATAATCCTGGATAAATATCCCTTCTCTTTAGATCTTTAACTTAATCACGTATTTTGCCATATAAAGCAACACAAGTTTCAATAGGATTAGGACATGGATATGTATCTTGAGGGAGCCACCATTCAGCCCACTACAGAATCATTTGCCAACTGCAGAGTCTTAGCACAGAACTCTTCAGAATGGGGATGGGCAGTTGTTCCACTATTGGTGGTGGTCTTGGACAGGCCCATTGTGGAAAGCAATTTTTACAGGAGATGGCTTTTCATTTCAGATATTAAAGGTTCATTTTTTTCCCCCGATGATGTGGATTCATGTTGGGTCAGAGGGCCTTGCATCTGCATGCAGGATTTCAAGACAGGAAGCAGCTGGGAGCAGTAGAGTGAATCTGAGCTTGGAGGATCCCACATCTGACTCTCTCACTGTGTGTCCTGGGGTAATTCCTTCATCTCTCTGAGTCTTTGTTTCTTCAGCTAACAAGTGATGCCAGTGGTGTTGATCTGGACAGATTTGTATGAGGGCTAAGATGCAGACTGCTGGAAGAGTAGGTCATGGTGTTTATTATTAATATAAAAGCCAAAGGCCAGTCTTCTATTTGTTTTTATTATTTCTCTCTCTCTCTCTCTCTCTCTCTCTCTCTCTCTCTCTCTCTCTCTCTCTTTTTTTGAGATGGAGTCTCGCTGTGTTGCCCAGGCTGGAGTGCAATGGAGTGATCTTGGCTCACTGCAACTTCCCCCTCCCGGGTTCAAGCGATTCTCCTGCCTCAGCCTCCTGAGTAGCTGGGACTACAGGTGCCTGCCACTATGCCCAGATAATTTTCTTTTTGAGATGGAGTTTCGCTCTGGTTGCCCAGGCTGGAGTGCAATGGAGTGATCTTGGCTCACTGCAACTTCCACCTCCCGGGTTCAAGAGATTCTCCTGCCTCAGCCTCCCAAGTAGCTGGGACTACAAGCATACGCCACCACACCTGGCTAATTTTTGTGTTTTTAGTAGAGACCAGGTTTCCCCATGTTGGTAAGGCTGGTCTTGACCTCCCAACCTCAGGTGATCTCTCCTCCTCGGCCTCCCAAAGTGCTGGAATTACAGGCATGAGCTACCGTACCTGGCCTAAGTTTTGTCTTTTTAGTAGAGATGGGGTTTCACCATGTTGGCCAGGCTGGTTTTGAACTCCTAACCTCAGGTGATCTGCCCACTTTGTCTTCCCAAAGTGCTGGGATTATTGTTTTCATTATTTCTTTTTGGGATTCTGCTGGTTAGTCCAGGTCTTCGTACCCAAGTGAGAGAATCGCAAAGATCTAGATGCAGAAGACACACCTACGCGACCCAGGCACAGACATTGTGATGCATCCACAGTCATTCATTTTACCTGCAACTTAATGGCCTAGGAAAATGACTTCTCATCTTTGGGGAGCCACAGCCCTGGCTGGGTTGCTTTTTTGTGGTCTAGAAATGTGGCATAGAAATGTGTTTTCAATTAAAGCCCTTTGCAAAGAAACTGAGGAGTAGCCTAAAGTCTCTTGTGAATAGTGCCTGAGGCAAGTGCCACAAACCAGAGCTGGGACTCACGAATGAAGAGGGCCATAGATTGGATTTTCTAAAGAGTTCCCATTTGGGATTGGCTTCTTTATCTCCCATTCCATATCTGGTTCCTCACTCCCAGGCACGTGGCCATGAGGGAGGCCTGCCATGAACTCTGGCCCATGTCCTGTGAGCAGCACTGGTGAGTTCTGAAACTGGGTATTTTTTTAATGCTGGCACCTCATGGATACACTTGATGGGAGCTGTAAGCACCTTCATTCACTCAGTGACTATTTCTTGGGCACCAGGCACCGTTCTAGGAACTGGCACGTAAGTCTGGGTGAAGCCAACTTGGTCTCCAGTTTTTCTGGGTTTATTTCTGCACCATCTTATAGGCTGGAGATTTTAAGGAAAGGCAACACCAACATTCCTGAGGCCTGGACAAGCTCCTTCCTAGGAGTGTTATGCAAGGATAATCATGAAAGAATTTGCTGAAAACTCAACTTGCATTTCTCTTTTAATACTTATGGGGATGGAAATTGCTTTTCTGTTCATTTTACAGATGTAGAAAGTGATGCTTAGAGGAGTTAAGTTGCTTCCCTAAAAACATGTATCTGGGAAGCAGAAAGCCTAAGATTTGAACCCAGGCAGCCTGACTTAGGAGCCTGCATAGCTAAATACCATGTTGTATTTCTTATTATAAAGACAGCTCTTCAGGGTAACTAGGGAGAGGTGGAGGGTAGAGCCACCGCCTTGTGAGGGGCTTTTGCCATGGGACCGCCAGGTGCTCTTTCTCCCTGTTTTTGCGCAGTTTTCTTTTCTTACTCTGGTATCTGTGCATGTAATAATAATAAAGACAGTGGATAATTACATAAATTGAACCATTTTGGACTCAGCACTAAAAGTTATATGATCCAGGAATTGGAAGAAAATTAGAAGTATATATTCTATTCTAATATTTTATATACATATTATATAGTGTTTTTCAGATTGTGGCTTGCAATCTATCCATAGGCCAGGAGATAGATTTTGTGGAACAAGACCAGTATTTTTAAAAAATAAGATTGAATGGGCCAGGCGCAGTGACTCATATCTGTAATCTCAGCACTTTGGGAGGCCGAAGTGAGTGGATCATTTGAGGTCAGGAGTTCAAGACCAGCCTGATCAACATGGCAAAAACCCGTCTCTACTAAAAATACAAAAATTAGCTGGGCATGTTGGTGCATGCCTGTAGTTCCAGCTACAGGGAGGCTGAGGCACAATAATTGCTTGAACCTGCGAGGTGGAGGTTGCAGTGAGCTGAAATCAAGCCACTGTACTCCAGCCTAGGTGACAGAGTGAGACTGTCTCAAAAAAAAAAAAAAAAAAAAAAAAAAAACAGATGGAATGAAATAGAAAACAGAATCTATTGCTGTATGTGTGTACTGTATTTTGTAAAATATTTCTTACTATGGTTAGGGTAAAAATGTTTGGAAGCCAAGTCAGAACATATTAGCCATCATATATTGATTATAATAGTTTCAATATATAAAATGCAATATGCGTGGTATATAAAATTCAGTTAATGGAATAAAGTTTATTGATGGACATTTATTAAGGGTTACACCAGTATTTCCCCAAATGGGCTCCATGGGGCACTTAGACCCCGTGAAGTCTTCTTGGTCAAATCTATTTGGGTAACATCTCATATTTTGCCTCCTCTTAGAGTTTCAAAATGCTCATTCATTTACAAGGCTTTATGAAAGTCTGCCAAAAAGGACCCTCTTTCACTCTACCTACCACATTTCCCAAATGTAATTGACCATAGAAAACTTTTTTGAGAGGGTACTGCTTATTAATTTCCTTCTGAATTAATGTTCCTTGGAGTACATCTTCAGAAATATAATGCTTTACATGTATATTAGATGTCTTAATTCTTTTAACAACTCTATGTTGTAGTATTATTCCTAATTCTCAGGTTATAAAACAGGAGTATAAGTTAAATAGCTGCCATTTATTAAACACTAATTACATGCCAAATGTATTTGTCAGCTATTTCTGCAATAAGGTTGTTAATATACTATCTCAAAACTCAGTGGCTTACAAGAGCAAGCATTTCTTCCCTTGCCATTTGGTCTGTGAGTCGGCTGCGACTCTCATGCAATTGGCTGAGGTTGGCACCAGGCTAAGTTGGGTTCAGGTCTGTTGAACAGGTTTCTTTTTCAGAGATTAGTGGCTACCCAGGGCATATCCCTATAGTTATGATAGAAACATATGGGTTTTCTTAAGGATTCAGTTTGAAACTGGCACATTGTCAATTCCAACTATATTCCATTGGCCAGAACATGGCCCAGTTGCCCATCAATAGGTTGGGAAAGTATACTCTGCCTATATTTAAAGGAACAATACAATTGAATGGCAAAGGGTGTGGTTGTATAATTCTATTATCAGGAAGAATAACTGGGCACAAAAATAATACAATTTGCCAAGGATGGCATGAATTACCCATTATCCCCTTTAATTTGTACAAGAATTGGGTGAGGTAGGTATACTTATTGCCCCCATTTTATACTGAAGTAAACTGAGGCTGAGAGATTCAACCCTCTTGCACTGGCAAGAGCTTCCAATGGAATGTTGAATAGGAGTGGTGATAACGGCTTTCTTGACGTTTTTCTGAACCCAGAGAAAAATCATTCACTGTTTCTCTATTAAGTATAGTGTCAGCTGTCTGTTTTTCTAGATACAGTTTGCCAAGTTAGGAAAATTCTTTTTTGCAGGATCTTGGCTCACTGCAACTTCCACTTCCCAGGTTCAAGCAATTCTCTTGCCTCAGTCTCCCAACTAGCTGGTATACAGGCATCTGCCACCACGATCAGCTAATTTTTGTATTTTTAATAGAGATGGGGTTTCACCATGTTGGTCAGGCTGGTCTCGAACTCCTGACCTCAAGTGATCCGCCTGCCTCGGCTTTCCAAAGTGCTGGGATTACAGGTGTGAGCCACTGCACCCAGCCCAAAACTTCTTTTCTAGCTTTAGTTTGCTGAAAGTATTTACTGTAAACTTATCTAAAAAGTGAGAAAGCAAGCCATGGTCTAGGAGATAATGTTTGTAACACATTTATCTGACAAAGGACAAATACCAAGAGATAAAAAGAATTCCTAAAAAATCAAAAGAAAAGATAGCTCAAGCAATTAAAAATGGGCAAAAAGCAAAACAAAACTGAAAAACAGAACTAGGTAATTCACAAAAGGGCTATCCAAAAGGGATATGTTTTACCTTAGTAGATGGTCATGGCAGCTTCATTCACAACGGCCAAAAAGTGGACATGAGCTGCCTGCCTGCCCATGTAGAAATGATATCCATGTAGAAAGGATAAGTAAATTGTGGTTGTCATATAATAGATGAGTAGTTCTCATCCAGTGCCCTCAGGATTTCTCTGAATTTTTCTCATAGATTAAATATGCTCCATTCTGCTGAAATGATGAAGCTGATATTAGATGAGTAAGGGAAATAAAAGGCCTCTGGGTTGTGTGTGTCATATAGAACCAGTAACTGAACATCGGAGCTATGACTGTCATATGGTCTATCAAGTGGGGCCCAAGCAGGAAGCCACCATGGCTAAGTCATGAAAACAGTTATTATTTATTTATTTTGAGACAGCGTCTCGCTCTGTTGCCCAGGCTGGAGTGCAATGGCGTGATCTTGGTTCACTGCAACTTCTGCCTCCCAGGTTCAAGCAATTATCCTGCCCCAGCCTCCCGAGTGGCTGGGACTACAGGCGCATGCCACCATGCCCAGATAATTTTTTACAAATTATTTTTAGTACAGATGATGTTTCACCACGTTGCCCGGGCTGGTCTTGAACTCCTGAGCTCAGGCAATACTCCTGCCTCAGCCTCCTAAAGTGCTAGGATTATAGGTGTGAGCCACCATACCCGGCCAAAACAAGCCTTTTGAAAAAAGATTTAATGCCCCCTATTCACTTGATTTATGGAATTATGAAGAATTCTAGTTAAGCAATGTTAACTTCCTCTGGATTCTAAAGGTAGTGCTGGTTGCTCCTTAAAATAAAACCAAACAAGCTATGTAGTGGCCACCCCCTCACCTGCATCCCTGTTAGCTTTATGAGACCAACTGTGGCAAGAAATTCATAGTGAAAAATATAAATGCAGTGGGGCTTCTGGAATGGCCTCTAAGAATGAATAATAAAACATTAAATTCCTATTAATAACTGTTTCAGATAACCCTCTGCTGGAAATCACCCCGGTGTCTATTTGCTTTACAGAGTGTAAGGGTTGAAGGGAGAGTAGAAATGGGAAGTCCTGGGCATGGTACTGAGATTCGAGCTTGTTTCTGGTGTCAAGACATGGAGGGAACTCACAAGTCTCCTGGTGTAGTCCCTCTCCCCCCTAGGGCCTTGGAATGTCCAGGAGGAGGTGCCGAGACATCTAAGTTTTATCTTTCTGGGTAGAAATTCCAGGAGGAGTTTGTAAGAAAAAGCATGTGCTTGCAACAGAATCCGACCGCCTAGTCCTTAAGATCTGGAAAGAAGGACCAGAGGAAACTGAAGCTCAGAGAAGGGGCCCCAGGAGTGTCTTGGCTGAAGCCACGCAGCTCAGTGCTGGCTGGATGCCATGATTCCTTGCAATCTAGACCAGGGATCTTTCTCATAACTACCTGTTGCCTCGAATTCTCTACTGGCTTGCTTGGATGTGGGGAATTCTAACCCTGCTGCCAGCTCCAAGACTTGTTCCTGATCTTGGGTGATTTTCAGGTTTGGAGACTCCAGTGCAATGGAGGGCTTGAGTGTGAAGCTCCTGGAAATCCAGCCGCCACCTGCTAGTGCTGCCTTCGATGTGCCAGGCACCGTATGTGGCTCCCAGGCATCTGGGGCAGCATGCATTATTTTATTGCATTATTTATTGTTATTCACCTAAATACTGGGATGTAAGTCTTCCTGCGTCCATTGTCATGGGAAGCAGTGAAGTGGCGGGTTCAGGATGGGTCAGCCAAAAAGTGTCAGATCTGGGATTAAAATTAGCCTATGACTACAGAGCCCCGCCTCCCGCCTTTTCACCTACCCTGTGAATAAGAATCTTAAGAAACAGAGTCCCAACATTTCTTGGAATCTTGGGAAACTCCATCAGGGTTAGGCTAGACAGGGACATTTGTCTGCGTGGTAGAAACAGCAGTCCCATTGGGAAGCTACTGTCCTGTGGCTCCCACACCCTAGGTTGCGGAGCTGTATGGAGGAAGCAGCAAGTGGCCAGCCACAAGGCTAAGGGGGCCGGATGCTTCTCCTTATCTCAGTCCCAGGAGCCATGGTCTCACCCTGCAGCCCAGCTGTAGTGGGCAGTGGGACAAGATCACCACCCAGACCAGCGTTGGTTGCAAACTGCGATGGCTGACCCCTAAGGCCAGATGGGTGTAGGATGGACATCTGTAATCACCAGGGCCCCATATTTGGGGGTCCCTGATTGCAGCCTCCTGAAATAATTCTGGAAGACTCTCTTGGTGCCTCAAGGCCAGTGTTAGGCATTGGAGGTGGAGGCTCGGCCTTCGGAGCGGACAGCCTGGCCCTCTGCAAGGCTGTCTCTGTTTTCCTCAGGAAGGGGCTCTGCCCACCGCACGGCATCCTCCCACCCGGCCCTCCACCTTATATAATGGCACATTATACAACATCGCAAAGCAGGTGGTATTTTTAAAGACAGCAAGTGAGCATTTTTTTGGCCTAAATTTGGGAATGAAACAGATGGATTTTTAAGACTCTGGGCTTTTCCTATGAATAGTAACCGTTGTTCTCCTCTGCTTTTAAACACCAGTTTCAAGACCACCTCCAGCAACCAATCAGCACTCTGTTATTTAATGATGACAAAATTCTTAGCCCTGTCTGCTGCTGCTCGGACAAGTGGGGGGCACTGGATCAATTTCTGGAGCCAGACAGACTTGCCAACAACAATTTTCCTTTTCCCAGAGGGCCTCGGAGGCCTGGAGCGGGTCCCACGTTCCTCCTCTCCAGCCTGCTCAATGTGGGCTCCCTGACAGCGAGTTTGAAAGGGTTATAGAGAGGCAGATAAAGGCTGTGCTTGTTGCAGCCTTCCCTGACAGGGCCGACCCCCACGCCAGTGAGCTCATGCCTGCCTCATTATGGCTGGTGCCAGATTTTTTCCATTAACAGGTAATTGAGTAGAAACTAAAATAAGCGAAGTTTGTTTCATCCCTTGGATTTTCTTGCTGGGGTTTGAAAGAAAAACACTTTAGCATCGTGAGTGGAGGAGTGTCCTTGAAAACGTATTTATGTTTTCCAAGTGATTTGTCGCTTGGTAGGTGTAATTAGCCCGTCCCTAGCCTCTCCCTTCTTGTTTTTATTCTTGAAGGGCCACAGTGTTCAGAGAAGAGGGGCTGGTTTCCCGGGCCCCTCACTATGCGACACCCTGTTTTAAGAGCAGATGGCTTAGGTGCATTCGCGGCAGATACCTGGCTTTTCTCTCCCCTCACTCCTTTGCTCCAGGGCACGCGCCTGGAGGATCAGCAGGAGCCCGTGGGTCATACAGCCTCAGGTGCTACCCACCAGGCGCTGCTCTGCCCTCGTGGACGGCGCCTGCCTCCCTCCACCTTTGTGCCAGGTAGATGGCTGAGGGGCAGAGGGGTTTTCTCTCCCTGTGTCTCCTCGCAGCTAGCTTCCTCTGTGCCCCGTCCCAAGTTCTAATTTCACAGCTGCTTCTTCCAGGAACAGATGCCGAGGACTGATGGCGCCTGTCTCAGCTCTGGTGCGTGATCCATTTCATGGAGATTCCCCATGAAGTCCAGGGCTTTAGATGGGTTTGTCTGTGAGAAAGAGGGACATGCGGTAGGCCTGGAGGCAGGCGTGGTCTCCACACTTGGGAGTTTCATTTTACCTGGAGCACCTGGAGCGCTTGTTTCCCTCGTGAACCCTGTGGAGATTCTGGTAAGTGCCAATGACTGTCACCCCAAAGAAAATGTGGGTTCCTGGACACAAACAGCATGGCGTATTTTCCATCATCTCATGAGCGCCAGGGTAAGAATCACTGCACTAGCCATGCAGGGCAAATGAATCAATATCATTAAGGCAAGTTGTTTTTATCCCCAGAATGATTCACTCTTTCACACACCTGATAGAGAGGTCTTTCTGAGGGAAAGAAACCTCCAGAAGTTTGCAACTTTCTGGTGAACAAACTTACTTCATCTGGCCACATTCATTTAGTATGCAACCAATAACAATTATGGTTATTTAATATTTATATGTCCCTGCTTTGTGCCCCTCAGGGTGCCTTTGCAAGGAGGATAAGATCCTTGTTGGCCTGAAGCGAACATTCCGGGAGTCCGGCTTAGAGACAGACAGACAATCGCGAGCACACAAAAGGGCTTAGATTTCAGTAATTGCCTCAGGGAGGTAAACACCTGAGCAGCAACCTCCAGGGGTCAAGGAAGGCCTCTTGAGGAGATGCTATCTTACCCGAGGCCTGAAAGAGGAGTTCTCTCTCTGCTCAAAGTTAGGGTCCTGAAACCACCCCACCTTAGACCCTCACATTGCTATGCTAAGGCCTTTAAACACATCTCATTGGATCCACATTGCCTCTAAGGCTCTGGTAGAGACACCATTTTACAGATGCGAATACTGAGGCCTGGAGCCACTGGTCTGGGGCATGGGAGTAAGGAACCAGAACCGGAGCTGGGCCTCTCAGATCCCCAAGCCTGTGTTCTTCCTTTTTTTTTAATAGCTACATGGAAGTATAACTGCGATACCAGAAAACTTACTTGTTTGAGGTGTACAATTCAATGACTTTTAGGAAATTTACAGAGTTGTGCAACCGTCACCACAGTTCAAGTTTAGAACATTTGCATCACCCCAAGAGCTCCCTTTTGCTCAGCTGTAGTCACTCCCTGTTCCCACACCCAGCCCCAGGCAGCTGCTAAACTGCTTCCCTCCTCTGCGGATTTGCCTTTTTGCACATTGCATGTACGTGGAATCATAGGAAACACAGTCTTTTGTGTGTCTGGCTTCTTTTACTCAGCACAGTGTCTCAAACATTTTTGTCATTATCATCCACTCCTTCCCCAAGGAGGAAGAATTAAATGTAATTTAAATTCTCCCTAAAGACAAAAATTAAATACCAAGAAACATGAGTTTGTCCAGTAGGGTTGAGGGCTATAAACCACTGTAATATCTAAGGAGATTTTTTTTTTTTTTTTTTGTCTCTTAAGAACCAGTTTTCTCCTTCTTAGGGGAAAAACCATCCCCTTTGAGAATATTTTTGAGGTCCATTCACTTGCAGTGTGTATCATCAGTAGTGCGGTCCTTTTGGTGGCTGTAGAGTGCTTCATTGTGTGGCTCTGCTGTGTTTTGTTTATGCATTCACCAGCTAATGGACCTTACTTAGGATAATGAACCCCCACCCCTTAAACACCACGCTGAAGCATGCAACCTACTTCCCATTTTTTTTTAGGAAGAGCCGTTGGGCATCTCAGCACCATTCCTGGGAACGGGATCCTCCTCAATGCAGAGTCTCATCTGTAGATGGGAGGTGATCATCCTTAGGCCATGGGGCTGCAGTGTCGAATATCTGAAATAATATCTGCTTGGTATTGCTGAGTAGGTGACAACAGCTCAGTTCAAGTTCAAGGCCCTCTGCCCCTCCTCCTCCTTTCCAGGGGGAAAGGTGCCCCCTTTGAAATTTGCCCCACCCGGGTTCCATCCATATCTCCATGGATTATGTAAAGTCTGACATTATTTTCTCTTTTTTCTCTGCTGTTATTCAGATCAGTCCCAACATGGCTTCTTAACGGGAATCTCCAGTATTTCTCTTCTTTGGTGCTTGTCTTCTGGTCACTGTGACGGGCACATTTCCAGGGACCCACTGATTTTATCTGCTGCTAAAACACTGGGCCTCCTGTGTGGTGGGGGTGCATGTTGATGCTGTAGTCGAAAGAGCACTGAACAGAGAGTCCAGAGACTGTGTTTCAGAGCCAGCAGGGCTGAGTGGCGTGGGCAGAACCCCAGAGGTATTTTAAATCAACTTCTCCTTTCTGTAAAAGGCATCCTCTTTACATACGCTGGCCTCACAAAATTATAAACAGCAAATGAGAAATCAATTTGGGAAGTGCCTTCACTTGGTAAGGGCCATGGGAAAAGAAAGACCATGCTGGTGCCCCGTCATGAGGGCCTGCCTGGTGCTGCTGTCCTGTCTGCTACAGGGGACTGGGGGTGTGTGCTCACAGAGCCCCTACGGAGCTCCCTGGTCTGCCACAGTGCTCAGGGCTTCGGCTCCTGCTGCTTCCCTGTAAGATGTGAAATAATTCAAAGCAGATATTGAGCCGGTGTGTCAGGGCAGGAGGGAAACTCCAGAGCTGGCCAGAGGGATTCTTGCCCTGAAGGGAGTGTCCTCCTGGGAGGCCCCAGGGATGCCCAGCCATCCCTTCTTTCTTTTCTTTTCTTTTCTTTTTTTTTTTTTTTTTTTTGGCAGTCTCGCTCTGTCACCCAGGCTGGAGTGCAGTGGCATGATTTCAGCTCACTGCAATCTCCACATCCTGGGTTCAAGTGATTCTCCTAACTCAGCCTCCCGAGTAGCTGGGACTACAGGCGCGCACCACCGCACCCAGCTAATTTTTGTATTTTTAGTAGAGACAGGGTTTTGCCATGTTGGCCATGCTGATCTCAAACTCCTGACCTCAAGTGATCCACCTGCCTCGATCTCCCAAACTATTTTTCTATTTCCATTGATCAGACCTGCATGGTAGGGAACCAGCTGGATTTGTGATCTGAGTGTAGGGGTTAGGGGAGAGAACTCTGGATTCAGACTGCTTAAGTTTGAATTTCAGATGAGTGGCTTTTGGCTGAGCAGCTTGACCAAGTTAAGGAACTTCTCAAAGTCTTGGTGTTCTCTACTGGAAGAAGTGGCTCAGATAAGGCCACAGTGCTTAGGCCTGAGGTTAACACTTCGGCCTGATGAGCTATTATTACTATTTCTGTTGCCTTGAGTTCTCTGGGGCAGGAGAGAGGAGGATCCTGATCAAGAGTAGCCTTCTGGAAGGGAGAAGGGAGTTGCCTGCATGATGTGTTTTGGAAAACGACCAGACTCAAATTTACAGATCACTCCCCTGGCCTGAGATCCCCTGCGAGATTCACTCAGTGTGGCCCTGAAGGTCTTTCAGCCTCTCTGCACCCCTATTTAAAGGCAGATGTCCCATGGGAGGGTTCACAGCTTCAGCCTTCTCAGCTGAGGCCTAGAGACAGGGGCCCTAAGAGGGTACAGGTGGGTGCACAGGGAGATGCAGTCCCCAAATCCAGGAACTCATCTCTCCCGGCCCCCATATCTGAGTCCAGCATGGCCTCCAGGATCAACTCTTTGGGTCTAAATTCTTCATTAAAGGCAGACACTGGAGAAGATTGTTCATAAAGGGTCTTGGAGTTGGAAATGCTTTTTTTTTTCCCAATAAGATATTTTTGTTTAGACAAAGACAGGAAAGGATAAGTTGAATGAATGAATGAATACAGTCACACACACATGAATATCAGGTCAAGCAGCTTGGAGTTTGAGCTCCATACTTGTGTATGGTTTATCTTCATAGCAACTTGCCATTTCATCTCTTCTTCCTTTGTCACCATGGTGACTTTTTTCAGAGGGAAAGTGGCTTGGTCCAGTGACCAAGGAACTTGGCCAGATTACCCTGCAACCAGTCTACCAATAAGTATGTGACAACTAGCATTTAGGGGAAAAAGCCCTGATTTGTGGCATTTGCCAATTTCCGTGCTGTAAATACTCCGCTGTGGCTCTCCGTGTGACATCACAGTACATGCAGCTAGGAAGAGATGCTCAGAAACACACTATCATCCAGTATGTCTGCCATATAGATACAATAATCATATATAACCTTGGACATAGAGAATAGTAAAGTAATTATGAAGAGATGAGTTTTGAATATTACCTTTGCTGTATTCATTTGATAAGTTTATATAAGTTAATTTTGATTTTTATTTATATATTTTTGAGACACAGTTTCTGTTGCCCAGGTTGGAGTGCAGTGGCACAATCTTGGCTCACTGCAACCTCCGCCTCCTGTGTTCAAGTGATTCTCCTGCCTCAGCCTCCCAGGTGTCTGGGATTACAGGCACATGCCACCATGCCCAGCTAATTTTTATATTATTAGGAAAGGCACAGTTTCACCATGTTAGCCAGGCTGGTCTCGAACTCCTGACCTCAAGTGATCTGCCTGCCTCGGCCTCCCAAAGTGCTGGGATTACAGGCATGAGCCATTACGCCCGGCCCCATAAGTTATTTTTTAAAAAGTGGCTTGCAAAAAAATTACTGAAAAGTTAGCCATCCGCTCTCAAAAAGCCAGGATGTGCTGGAGCTGGCATGCTACTGCCTTCAACTCTTGGGCTTATAGAGCAGCTCTAGAGCCTTCCCTTTGCCGGTCTCTGGAACGTTCCAGGTAGAGGGCATCCCCACTGCATGTCCTGCCAGGATGACTGCCCTTGCCGACAGTCCTGAGTCTGGAGGATGAATGGAGCATAGCTCACCTACAGACGCAGCCTTTGCCATGCACTGCCTCCTCCAAAAGTGTGGGGGCTTGTCCTGAGTCTGGACTTCTTCAGCAAGAAGATTCAAAGATACTCAATTTTCAGCCTATTCACGACCTGGGAGAATTCTAGCAACCCTCACAAAGGAGATTCATGTGAAAGGAAAAGTGCTCAGAGGTCCGAAGAAATCAGAGTGGGGAATTCCACTTTTTTTCAGGGATATTGAAGAGACGTTCCAGGGGCTGAATCTATTCTCCTGATGGCCCGTCAGGAGAGCAGGGCATTGTGGGTAACCCCCTGGCAGACAAGAAGCAAGGTCAGGGCCCAGGCCCCATGCAGGCTTCAGGCCGGCCTTGCTCCTGTGCACAGCGCTGGGCTTGGCCAAGAGAGATGCCGGCGGGGAGCCCTGGCTTTCAGGCGCCTCTCCCCCGCCTCACCCAGGACTCCCCAGGCTTCTGCCGCCCATTGGAGCATTATCCTGGAAGAAAGCCACGCGGGCTGAATGAGCGGCATCTGCTTTCTGAAGGAGCCGCTCTGCTGCCCCGGAGACTGCCTGGCTCCTGGCCCTGGACCATTGTGGAGGGACAAAGCTGACACACAACAATCCCACGACAATCTCCTCTGGACCCTTTCTTCTTTATTATTGTCATGATTACCTTTCAAGCACTCCAGCTCCTTGGGCTCGTTATCTCGGGTGAGGCCTTTGGCCAAAGTGTGTGGGGGCCACGTTTCCCTCGTTTGCACCCCTCACCCGCATGAGCTCAGCTTCACTGCTGTCTCTTTGACAAAATACATAAAACTGATACTGATCGGTTAACATACATGACATCTTTAAACTTTAATCCGTTTTCCCTCTCTCGACGCGGCGGGCCGGCCTCTGTAGAGGTGTCTGTCCATTGTTCCCTGTCAAAGCCTTCTTGAGTGGGTTTCCCACTGAGACACTTTTGTGTGAGTCAAATCAAGATGATAGGTAGCGGAGAAGAAAAAGCAGAGACGAGAAGGTTAGCCCCTCGTTTTAGACTTTAAGAAAAATCTGCCAGCAGGTGCCAGTCGGAGTGGGTAACACACATGAAAGACCAAGTCCAAGCTGGGTCGCCTGTGTCACAGGAGGAGTTTTTCAGGGAGAAGCACACAAAACACGCATTGTCGTGGTCGCACACAGAGACATAAATTTAGGAACATGCTTGCCCTTCGCCTGAACATAGTTAGCTCTGATAATGAGGAACAATGAGCCGGAATGAAGCCTCCTGGATTGAGGATCAAGAGCACTGACACTTGCGTATGCTCCCATGAAAGTGGCTTCCCTCCTCTTCCTCCTGTCATCCCTCTCCCAGGGCCAGTTGGCCCTCCGCCACACACGGCTCTCCTTTAGCACCCTTGCTTGGTGGAATCGTAGAGAGGACACCGAGCCAACGGGAGGCAGAGGACCTCTGTGGCTTTCCTGGCTCTTCCATATTGCAGAAGAATCCATTGGCACCTGAAGTCCATGTAGGGGAAGTTCAATACAGGATGCTTGTTACCTAATGGACAAGGTGCACAGCTATGGATTCTCAAGATGGCAGTGGAAAATTGAGGAGGGAGGGGGAAGGCAGAAAGGTGAACTAGCCAAACAGAAGGCTCTGGAATCAGGATGCCTGGCTTCAATCTGGTTTTGCTACTTCTATTACATTTAGTTGTAGGGTCTTGGTGAATTCTTCATTTCTAAGTGCCTCCCTTTTGTGTTCTGTTAGATGGGTTGGTACCAGCTCACAGGCTTGACAGCAAGATGAAATGTCTATAAGCCACGTAGCACATAAAAATTACTCAGTATGTGTTGACTGCTATTATCACCACTGGGCAAAGGAACCCATCCCCTGAGATAAAAAGAAAGCAGTTGATTAGACTGTGAAGACCAAAAGCTGTAGGTCCTATGATTCTCATTTGATCTTATGATGGTGAAATGATTCCCTTCTCACTGAGAGGGAAACCGGGGTCTAGGAAGAGTGAATGATGTATCCAAGGTGACACAGCAAATAATGACATGAAGGAATACAACCAGGCCCCCAACTTCAGGGGATGTGGCCCTGCAGTTCTCAAGCATGGTAGGTTGAGTAAGTGGCTGAATATTAGAGTTAAGGATGACTGTATTTTCAGACAACTTAGAAATATTGGTAGCAATAGGGGTTAAAAGAAAAATGATTTGGAAACTCCAGTTAATTAAAAAAAAAAATCCAACTCCTCAGAACCTACCATTTTCTACATCCTGGAGAGTCCAGATATCTTGGTAACTGAGGCTTAGACCAGATGGTCTCCAGGACAACTGGTATCGTTGTGCGACACAGCTGTTAAAAAGCTGGGTTTCACTCTTGACTCTGCCTTTGTACAAGTTACACCTCTTTGAACAGCTGACTTTTTTAACCATTAAAAAAATTAAGGTTTAATATGCATATAGGTATAGTCACCCTTTTTAGTGTACATTTCTGCAAGTTTTTTTTTTTAATTGTACTTTAGGGTCTGGGGTACATGTGCAGATCGTGCAGGATTGTTGCATAGGTACACACATGGCAATGTGGTTTGCTGCCGCCATCCCCCCGTCACCTACGTCTGGCATTTCTCCCCATATTATCCATCCCCAACCTCCCCACCCTGCCACTGTCCCTCCCTTGGCCCCCCAACAGACCCCAGTGTGTGATGCTCCCCTCCCTGTGTCCATGTGTTCTCATTGTTCATTACCCACATATGAGTGAGAACATTCGGTGTTTGATTTTCTATTCTTGTGTCAGTTTGCTGAGGATTATGGTTTCAAGATTCATCCATGACCCTACAAAGGACACAAACTCATCATTTTTTATGGCTGCATAGTATTCCATGGTGTATATGTGCCACATTTTCCTTGTCGAGTCTATCATCGATGGGCATTTCAGTTGGTTCCAGGTCTTTGCTATTGTAAACAGTGCCGCCATGAACATACGTGTGCATGTGTCTTTATAATAGAATGATTTGTAATCCTTTGGGTATATACCCAGTAATGGGATTGCTGGATCAAATGGAATTTCTATTTCTAGGTCCTTGAGGAAACGCCACACTTTCTTCCACAATGGTTCAACTAGTTTGCCTTCCCACCAACAATGTAAAAGTGTTCCTATTCTCCACATCCTCTCCAGCATCTGTTTTCTCCAGATTTTTTAATGATCACCATTCTAACTGATGTGAAGTGGTATCTCAATGTGGTTTTGATTTGCATTTCTCTAATGACCAGTGATGATGAGCATTTTTTCATATGTTTGTTGGCCTCATATATGTCTCCTTTTGAAAAGTGTCTGTTCATATCCTTTGCCCACTTTTGGACGGGTTTGTTTGTTTTTTTTCTTGTAAATCTGTTTTAGTTCTTTGTAGATTCTGGATATTAGCCCTTTGTCAGATGGGTAGATTGCAAACATTTTTTCCCATTCTGTTGGTTGCTGTTTCACTCTAATGATTGTTTCTTTTCCTGTATGGAAACTCTGGAGTTTAATTAGATCCCATTATATATTTTGGTTTTTGCTGCCAATGCTTTTGGTGTTTTAGTCATGAAGTCATTGCCTATGCCTATGTCCTGAATGGTTTTGCCTGTTTTCTTCTAGGATTTTTATGGTGTTAGTTCTTGTGTTTAAGTCTTTAATCCATCTGGAGTTAATTTTCGTGTAAGGTGTCAGGAAGGGGTCCAGTTTCTGCTTTCTGCATACTGCTAGCCAGTTTTCCCAACAGCATTTATTAAACAGGGAATCCTTTCCCCATTGCTTGTTTTTGTCAGGTTTGTCAAAGATCAGATGGTTGTAGATGTGTGGCATTGCCTCTGAGGCCTCTGTTCTGTTCCATTGGTCTATATCTCTGTTTTGGTACCAGTACCATGCTATTTTGATTACTGTAGCCTTGTAGTATAGTTTGAAATCAGGTAGCATGATGCCTCTGGCTTTGTTCTTTTTGCTTAGGATTGTCTTGGCTATGTGGGCCCTATTCTGCTTCCATATGAAGTTTAACGTGGTTTTTTCCAGTTCTGTGAAGAAGGTCATTGGTAGCTTGATGGGGATAGCATTGAATCTATAAATGACTTTGGGCAGTATGGCCATTTTCACAATATTGATTCTTCCTAACCATGAACATGGAATGTTTCTCCATCTGTTTGTGTCCTCTCTTATTTTGTTGAGCAGTACTTTGTAGCTCTCCTTGAAGAGTTCCTTTACATCCTTTGTTAGTTGTATTTCTAGGTAGTTTATTCTCTTTGTAGCAATTGTGAATGGGAGTTTGCTCATGATTTGGCTCTCTGTTAGTCTGTTATTGGTGTACAGGAATGCTTGTGATTTCTGCATTGATTTTGTATCCTGAGACTTTGCTGAAGTTGCTTATCAGTTTAAGGAGATGTTGGGCTGAGATGATAGGGTCTTCTAAATATACAATCATGTTGTCTGCAAATAGAGACAATTTGACTTCCTCTTTTCCTAATTGAATACCCTTTATATATATTTTTTCTTGCCTAATTGCTCTGGCTAGAACTTCCAATACTATATTAAATAGGAGTGGTGAGAGAGGGCATCCTTGTCTATTGCCAGATTTCAAAGGGAATGCTTCCAGTTTTTGCCCATTCAGTGTGATATTGGCTGTAGGTTTGTCGTAAATAGCTTTTATTGTTTTGAGATATGTTCCTTCGATATCTAGTTTATTGAGAGTTTTTAATATAAAGATCTGTTGAATTTTGTCGAAGGCCTTCTCTGCATCTATTGAGATAATCATGTGGTTTTTGTCTTTGGTTCCGTTTATTTGGTGGATTATGTTTATAGACTTGCGTATGTTGAACCAGCCTTGCATCCCTGGAATGAAGCCTACTTGATTGTGATGGATAAGCTTTTTGGTGTGCTGTTGCAATTGGTTTGCCAGTATTTTATTGAAGATTTTTGCATCGATGTTCATCATGGATATTGGCCTGAAGTTTTCTTTTTTTGTTGAGTCTCTGCTGGGTTTTGGTATTAGGATGATGTTGGTCTCATAAAATGATTTGGGAAGGATTCCCTCTTTTTGTATTGTTTGGAATAGTTTCAGAAGGAATGGTACCAGCTCCTCTTTGTACATCTGGTAGAATTTGGTTGTGAACCTATTTGGATCTGGGCTTTTTTTGGTTGGTAGACTATTAATTGCTGCCTCAACTTCAGCCCTTGTTATCGGTCTATTCAAGGTTTCAACTTCTTCCTGGTTTAGGCTTGGGAGGGTGCAAGTGTCCAGAAATTTATCCATTTCTTCCAGGTTTATTGGGTTATGTGCATAGAGTTGTTTGTAGTAGTCTCTGATTATAGTTTGTATTTCTGTGGAATCAGTGGTGATATCCCCTTTATCGTTTTTTGTTGCATCTATTTGATTCTTCTCCCTTTTATTTTTATTAATCTGGCTAGTGGTCTATTTTGTTGATCTTCTCAAAAAAATCAGCTCCTGGATTTACTGATTTTTTGAAGGGTTTTTTGTGTCTCTATCTCCTTCAGTTCTGCTCTGATCTTAGTTATTTCTTGTCTTCTGCTAGCTTTTGAGTTTTTTGCTCCTCTTGCTCTTTCAATTTTGATGATACAGTGTTGATTTTAGATCTTTTCTCGCTTCTCATGTGGGCATTTACTGCTATGAATTTCTGTCTAGACACTGCTTTAAATGTGTCCCAGAGATTCTGGTACATTGTGTCTTCATTCTCATTGGTTTCAAAAAACACCTTTATTTCTGCCTTCATTTCATTGTTGATCCAGCTGACATTCAGGAGCCAGTTGTTCAGTTTCCACGAAGCTGTGCAGTTCTGAGTTAGTTTCTTAATTCTGTGTTCTAATTTGATTGCGCTGCAGTCTGAGAGACTGTTATGATTTCCATTCTTTTGCATTTGCTGAGGAGTGATTTACTTCCAATTATGTGGTACGTTTTAAAGGAGGTGCAGTGCAGTGCTGAGAGGAATGTATACTCTGTGGATTTGGGGTGGAGATTTCTGTAGATGTCTATTAGGTCTGCTTGGTCCAGATCTGAGTTCAAGTCCTGGATATCCTTGTTAATTTTCTGTCTCGTTGATCTGTCTAATATTGACAGTGGAGTGTTAAAGTCTCCCACTATTATTATGTGGTAGTCTAAGTCTCTTTGTAGGTCGTTAAGAACTTGTGTTATGTACCTGAGTGCTCCTGTATTGGGTGTATATATATTTAGGATCATTAGCTCTTCTTGATGCATTGATCCTTATACCATTATGTAATGCCTTTCTTTGTCTCTTTTGATCTTTGTTGGTTTAAAGTCCGTTTTATCAGACTAGGATTGCAACTCCTGCTTTTTTTTTTTTTGCTCTCCATTTGCTTGATAAATCTTCCTCCATCCCTTTATTTTGAGCCTATGTGTATCCTTGCATGTGAGATGGGTTTCCTGAGTACAGCACAACGATGGGTTTTGACTTTTTATCCAGTTTACCAGTCTGTGTCTTTTGATTGGGGCATTTAGCCCATTTACATTTAAGGTTAATATTGTTATGTGTGAATTTGATCCTGCCATTTTGATATTAGCTGGATGTTTTGCCTGTGAGTTGATGCATTTTTTTCATTGTGTCAATGGTCTTTACCATTTGGTATGTTTTTGGAGTGGCTGGTACTGGTTTTCCTTTCCTTGTTTAGTGCTTCTTTCAGGAACTCTTGTAAGGCAGGCCTGGTGGTGACAAAATCTCAGCAATTGCTTGTCCATAAAGGATTTTCTTTCTCCTTTGTTTATGAGGCTTAGTTTGGCTGGATATGAAATTCTAGGTTGAAAGTTCTTTTCTTTAAGGATGTTGAATGTTGGCCTCCACTTATTCCGGCTTGTAGGGTTTCTGTGGAGAGATCCACTGTGAGTCTGATAGGCTTCCCTTTGTGGGTAACCCAATCTTTTTCTCTGGCTGCTCTTAGCATTTTTTTCCTTCATTCCAACCCTTGTGAATCTGACGATTATGTGCCTTGTGGTACTCTTCTTTAGGAATATCTTTGTGGTGTTCTCTATATTTCCTGGACTTGAATATTGGCCTGCCTTGATAGGTTGGGGAAGTTTTCCTGGATAATATCCTGAAGAGTATTTTCCAGCTTGGATTCATTCTCTTCATCATATTCAGTTACACCTACCAAATATAGATTAGGTTTTTTCACCTAATCCCATAGGGCTTTGTTCATTTCTTTTCACTCTTTTTTCTCTATTCTTGCCTTCTCATTTTATTTCATTGAGTTGATCTTCAATCTCTGATATCCTTTCTTCTGCTTGGTCTATTTGGCTATTGAAACTTGTGTATGCTTCATGAAGTTCTTGTGCTGTGTTTTTCAGCTCCATCAAGTCATCTATATTCTTCTCTAAGCTGTTTATTCTAGTTAGCATCTCATCTAACCTTTTTTCTAGGTTCTTAGTTTCTTTGCATTGGGTTAGCATATGCTCTTTTAGCTCTGAGAAGTTTGTTATTACCCACCTTCTGAAGCCTGTTTCTGTCAATTCATCAGATTCATTCTCCATCCATCTTTGATCTCTAGCTGGTGAGGAGTTTGATCCTTTGGAAGAGGAGAGGCGTTCTGGTTTTTGGTGTTTTCATCCTTTTTGTGCTGGTTTCTTCCCATCTTAGTGGCTTTATCTACCTGTGGTCTTTGTAGTTGGTGACTTTCAGATGGGGTCTCTGAGTGGACATCCTTTTTGTTGATGATGACATTATTTCTTTCTGTTTCTTAATTTTCCTTCTAATAGTCAGGCCCCTCTGCTGCAGGACTGCTGGAGGTCCACTGCAGACCCTGCTTGCCTGGGGATCACCCGCAGGGGCTGTAGAACAGTAAGGGTTGCTGCCAGTTTCTTATTCTGTTATCTTCATCCCAGAAAAGTACCTGCCAGATGTCAGCCTGAGCTCTTTTTTATGAGGTGTCTAGGTATACGGGGGTTGGGGAGCTGCTTGAGGAGACAGTCTGTCCCTTATAGGCACTCAAGTGCTGTGCTGGGAGCTCTGTTGTTCAGTGCAGAGATGATGGGCAGGTACTTTTAAGTCTGCTACAGCAGAACTCAAAAACCGCCTCTTTTCCCAGGTGCTCTGTCCTAGGAAGGTCGGGTTTATTTATAAGTTCCTGTCATGCTGCTGCCTTTTTTCATAGATGCCCTGCCCAGCATGGAGTAGTCTAGTCACAGTCTGCCAGCAGAGGCGTGTGAACTGCCTCGGTAGTGGCGGACTGCCTAGGTAGTGGTAGTTGCCCTTCCCCCCCACTGAGCTGGACTGTCCTGGGTCCAGCTGCACTTGCTGGGAAACTCTCAATCCAGAGCATTTCAGATTGCTTGTTTTGTGCGGGTGGTACCCGCCAACCCAGATCACCTGACTCCCTGTCTGTTCCCCCTCCCTTTCAGTTGAATGGGTGGCTCTGTCTCCCAGGTGTTCTGGGTGCCAGTTGAAACAGCCCCCCAGATTTGTGTGAGTTTCTGTGTGCCAAGCCGGCACTGGCTGAAACCACTATGCTGAAAACTTTTGGCGCTTTTCAGCCCAGGAATCTCCTGGTCTGTGGGCAGTGAAAACTTGTTTGGAAATGCAGTGGGCACTCACCTCTGCATTGTTCTGGCTGGGAACTGCACTCTGGAGCTGTTCCTGTTTGGCCATCTTGGATCCCCCCCTCTCCATTTCTGCAAGTTTTGACAAACATATACAATGGCAGAAACACCACCACAATCAAAATATATAGGCCAAGTGTAGTTGTTCATGCCAGTAATCCCAATACTTTGGGAGTCCAAGACAGGAGAACCTCTTGAGCCCAAGAGTTTGAGAACAGCCTGGGCAACATAGGGAGACCCTATCTCTACATAAAATAACTAAAATAAAGCAAGCCAGGCATGGTGGTGCATGCCTGTAGTCCCAACTACTTGGAGGCTGAAGTAGGAGGATCACTTGAGCCTGGAAGATGAGCCATGATTTTGCCACAGAACTCCATCCTGGGAGATATATATATATATATATACATACATACACACACATACATACAAACACATATACATATACATACACTTGTACATATGTATACATATACACCTATATGTGTGTATATGTGATACATATATACATATGTATGTGTTTACATATACACATACACATATATACACATATACATATATGAGTGTATGTGTACGTGTGTGTGTGTGTGTATATATATATATATATATGGAGAGAGAGAGAGAGAGAGAGAGAGAAAACATTCCCCAAACCCTCCTAAAATTCATTTCTGCCTCTTTAGAGTTAACCCCTTCCACCTACCCACCTCCATCTCCAGCCCCTGGCAGCCACTGATAGTTTTTCAGAACTTACAGTTTTTCCTTCACAAGGATGTCCTATAAATAGAGTCTTACAGTATATGGCCTTTTGATTCTGTTTGCTTTTACTTAGCCTGATGCATTTGAGATTGTCCACATTTTTATGTATTAGTAGTGTGTTCCTTCTCACTGCTCAGTAATAGTCTGTGGTGTCAAAGAACTAGTTTGTTTATCCATTCCTCAGTTGAGGGACATTTGAGTTATTTCCAGTTTGGGGTGATTGTGAATACAGCTACTGTAAGCATTTACATATGGGTTTCATTCCATTTAGATGAATACCTCATAGTAGGTTTGATGGATCATAAGGTCGGTGTCTGTTTAATTTTCTAAGAAACTGCCAAATTGTTTTTCAAAGTGGATGTACCACTGTGTGTTCCCACCAGCAATTTAGGAGAGTTCTAGTTGCTCTGTATACTCATCAGCATTTGATGTTATCCATTTTTAAAATTTTAGCCGTTCTAATAGAGTGTGAACTTGGTTTTTAATCTATACGGTGGGGACTATAATTGTGTCTTTATGGTATTCTTATGTAAGGCAGCTGACATGTTCGTGTAAAGCACTAAGCATGGTGCCTGGCGTGCAAGGACGGTTTGCCACATGTGAGCTGCATTATTTATTGTTCTGTCTAAGCCCAACATTCTTGCATGTGATAGATATTGTACATTATGCTTCTTGAGGTCCCCTTTTTTACATGAAAACATCAGTATGTATTGGTCCAGATTGCTACAGAGCTCTGTGAAGAGACCACTTTGTGTGTCTGTTTTAAAATCAGGCTCTGTTTTGTCTCCCTGGCTCTCTGCAAAGGGATGGAGCAATGGCTGCTGGCATCAGGCCAGGCCAGTCCCAGAGAGCTCTGAAGCCAGGCTTTGGTGAGCAGGCCGTCTGGGCAAGCCCTCCTGCCACAGCCTGAAGGCTGGGGGTTTTTCTTGGCCTCCTCCCACCCCTGCTGCTGGGCTTTCTTGCCTGCCTGCCCTGCCAGCACTGAGCTCCCAGCCAGAGGCACAGGGGCACTACACACACGGTTCCCTATTAAACACAGATCACCAAAAAAAAAAGCAAAACAGCGAAATGAATCAATCTCTGGGGGATTTGGCCTTGGAGGTCTCGTGGAGGGAAACAAACCATACAAATGCTCCTTTCAAAGCCCAGCCAAGCTGTTGGCCTCATCACAGTGGTCACCGCTGGAGGCTGGAGATGGTGACATTTATTCTCCCTTTCTGACAGCAGCCCCACAGAGCTGTGTTAATGTTCCAGGTAGCTCTGATATTCAGCAGCAGTCCAAGTTCCCAGGACTTTGGGCATTCTGGCTACAAGCCCAAAGATATGACACCACAGGCTTAAATAATTCAGGCAGCGAACCTGAAGAAATATGGGGTGGACCCAAAGATGTCAGGAGACTGACCCAGGCACGAGGCAATGGATCTAAGTAATGCAAATGGCCGTCTTAAAGAGAATGGGCTGTGGACCCAAAGATATCAGACAGTGAACGTGCCTAAGGAAGCCAGGCGGTGAGCTCAAGAAGTCCAGTGTCAGGAACAAAGAATGTAGGTGACAGGTCCAAAGTGGGGTCACATGGCAATGCTTATATGGAACTTTTGCACAAATTAGAAAAAGTTGCCCTCTCTGAGTAAACATAGCTTTAAGGGTGCCCTGTTTTGATGGCAGAACACTCCTGCAGTAGGACACATAATGTGTAACCCATGTGGCAGCCAGGAGTCCAAGGCCCTTACCCCTGCTGTCACTCCCCTGGGTTCCTTTCCAAGTGGTTTTTCACGGCCATCAGATGCACACTACCTATGAGTTGAGCTCCGACCAGGTCCTCCGTGAATCACTGGGATTTTCTCCAAAGACCATCTGTTCATGGTCTCTGGGGGAGGAAGGCCTAATGGGAGGAGAGCTTGAGCTTTGTGGGAGGGAGAGGCTGAGCCTGAAATCGTCATGGCACAGGGAGTGCTGTCAGCAAGAGAGCACCATTTCCAGCCTCCTTTTTTGTCCCAGGAAGAACTGAGAACCATGGAGGGACAAGACCTGGCAAGGACCACACCATCCCTTGCTGCCAGGTTGCTGAGGGAGACTGGGAGGGGCTGTGTGATTGGTCAGAGGGTTGGGTGTGGTGCCACCGAGGACTGCTGATCTGAGGGCCAGGGAGCTACCTTTACCATTCATGAGGATACAGGGTGGATCTGGGAGGTTGTGGAGTAGGCAGCAGGTAAGTAAAACTACAAAAGAAAAACAAGTTAACAAATTGAACCCCCTCTTATCTTGGCTCCTCCCACGCTCTCTTAGTTTTCCTCCCACCTCTCTTGCTGTTCCTCTTTCTCTTGGCTGGCTGCCTCCTGCTTTTGTAAACTTCACAATATTGGAGTGCTGGGAGCTCTGTCCTGAACCATTTCCTCTACCTACATATTCTTTCTCTCCAGGCAATCTCATCTAGACCCATAGTGGTAAATACCACTGTCTCAGCCAATTTGGGCTGCTATAACAAATTACCATAGCCTGGGGTGCTTAAATAGCAAATCTTTATTTCTCACAGTTCTGGAGGCTGACAGGTCCGCGATCAAGGTGCTGGCAGATTTGGTGTCTGGTGAGGGCCCTCTTCCTGGTTTGCAAATGGTAATCTTATATCCTAACATGGCAGAGAGCAGAGAGAGAGAAAACAAGCCTTCCCATGGCCTTCATAAGGGCACTAATCTCACTAATGAGGGCTCCACCCTTATGACCATAATTAGGTCCCAAGGGCCTCGTCCCCTCCAAATATCATCACGTTGGGGATTGGAGTTTCAATGTATGAGTTTTGGGAGGGAAACAAACATTAAACTCATAGTATTCTGCCTACGCATTTTCTCTTTCCAGGTAATCTGAGCTAGAACCCTAACATTAAATGTCACCTAAGGTAGATGACCTCCAGATATGTGTACCCAGTCCTGTTCTCCCCCAGAATTTTAGCCTTGTGTACCCTGCTGTGAAATGACACTTTCCTTTAGAGATCTAATGGACAAATAGAAATTAACAGGCCTAATAAATTAGATAATCTCTCTCAAGCCTTCTCTACTCTCCCCATCACCTCATTGTAAAGGGCACTCCCTTCCACTCAGTTCCTTGATTCCTCTTTTTCTCACCCTTGCACCCTCATATCTAATTCATTAGCACTTTCTATCAGTTCTACCTTCTGAATGTGAGAATTTCCTACAATTTTCCCTCCAGCATGGATCAATGTACTTCTTTCTCTTCATTATTATTGTGAACATTGTAGTTTAAGCCAACATCACGTCCTGCGTAGACTGGCACAACAGCCTCCTATCTCCCGTCTCCATGTCTGAGCTTGTTCCAACCCCTCCATTCCATTTCTACATGGTGGTCAGACTAATCTTTTGAAAACATGATTATATTACATAACTTCCAGTTTAAAACCCTCCCATGGACTTCCATCCCAATGAAAGAGGACCTCCTCATCATGATCCACAAGGCTCTACACAAACTGGCCCTTTCCTGTTTCACCAGCCTTGTCTTGAACATTGCCTTCAATCACAGTGCCCTTTCTTCCCTAATCTCCCCATTGGAGGGCTCTTGTACCGGCTGTCCCTCTCCTGGCATGCTCTTCCCATTCGAATCACAAGACTGGCTCCATTTTTTTTTAAAACATTTTCTTTCAGTCCTATTCCTAGAGAGGCCTTCCCTATCTATTCAGTCTAAAGTGTCCATGTGGTCAAGCTCTATTACATTAGCCTATTTAAATTTTCTGTATAGCCCTCATTACTCTCTGTTGTTCTCCTTGTCTGTTATTTCCTGTCCTTTCCTGCTAGAATGCAAACTCCCTGAAAACCAAGAACTTGCCTTTTTCCCCACTGTATGCCCAGCACTAGGCAGAGTACCTGGCCTGCTGAAGGTGCTCAACAAGTATTTGTTTCACGGGCAAATAATGGAACAAATGAACACTCAGCTCGTAGACAGAGGGCCTGGGTCCACCATCCTTTAGCTCTATGTCCCTGAGAAATATCTACTTATGGATTCAATCAGTACACATTTTTCAAGCCCCTACTCTAAGGATGCTGCTGGTTAAGAAGCAGTCTCTGCTGTCAGGGCATTCATGGTCCTGATGAGAGATCATTATCTAATGATGGCCCAGGGCACTGAAAGAACACAGCATAGGGGCCCCTCTTCCAGCCCAGAGGAAGAGATATCTAAGTTGAGACCCAAAAGATGAGGTGGGGCAAGAGTGGTCTAGGAAGCAGCACAGCAGGTGCAAAGGCCCGGAGATTAGAGAGAGGAAGCATGGTCTATTTCAGGAATGGAGAATTATTATCACTGGCCAGAGCCAAGCAGAGGGAAAGAAGGAAGGGAGGGAGGGAGAGGGGAGGGGGGAGGAGAAGAGGAAGGGAGGGGAGGGGAGAGGGAGAAAAGGAAGGAAGAAGGGAGAAGGCAAAGTAGATGGAGAAAATGTGAACCTTGTGTTCAAGACCCTTCTGTTTGGAAATGGGGAGTGGGAAGAGGTCTTGAGCCTGTCCATGGCCTTCTCTTGTCCTAGTCCTCAGGCCTTGGCCACACGGCAAGTTCCCTTTTGGTTGTCCCCTATGCCCAATGATGGCAATGGGGTATTCAGGCTGCTCTCAGGCTACTGTAATATGACCCCTCCCCACTTCAGACAACCTATTACAGTTCGATAGGCTCTTTGAGTCTTCACTATAACCTCCATTTACAGGCAAGGAAACCAAGTCCCAGAGCCAGAGGGACTTGCTTGGAACTGCAGAGCTAGGATGAAAACGGGTTCTTTGTTTCTTGGCTGGAGTTTTCCACACTACACCACATCCCCTTCTCTCTTGAGATATGTCTTCTGGGACAGACTTTTTGCCTCCATCTAGGGAGCATGTTCTGGAGGTCCTGAAATGCCTAATCTGGCACCTTCCAGGAGGTCTACTGCCACATTCCCTCTGGTCCAAAGAGCCTTCTGTAAGCCATTGGTGCCACTGATGGCTCCAGGCCAGGCTGACAGCATCTGTTCTGACTTAAAGTATTTATTTGGGAGTTGAGTGTAGTTGAGCCGCATGTTTCTTGGCAGAGTTGGGCTGGAACCGACTTGGCCTGGAATGGTGGCTGTCTCCATGAGTTGATGCCTGGGCTGTTGAGGAGTCCCAGCAGAGGGTCCTATCTACACTGAGAGGGTCTCATCAGTCCTAGATGAGGTGGCTGCCCATTTCCCCCGAGTCCTTGGTGAAGGGTGTTATATTCATGATATACTATGAAGGGTTGTGAGATGAATGGAGCCACGGAGGGGCAGTTTCACTTCTGATTCTTTCCAATTCAGTATATATCACTGGGCAAATTTCTCTGCTTCGCTGGCCTCCTGTGTCCTATGGAGACAATGCTGCCCATTTCAGAGTCCCTGAGAGATATCTGTGAGGTTGGAGAAATAAAAACTGCTGCTAACCAAAGGGAGTTACAGTGATAGGTCAAGTGGTGTTATGGGGGGCAGCCTGGTTTTTCATGATCCTTGCCTTGGTATCCTGAACCCATCCACTGAAAGCTGAGTCAGGAAGAAGACTGGGTAGCTGTCACTATCCTCTGCCATAAGAATCCCTGTGTGAGCCTTTAATGTTGATAACAATTTTAATGGCTAATACTGTTAGGTGCCATGGTGCCAGGCACTATGGTTTGCAAGTGTTATCTTGTGTAACCCATCTAAACCAGCCCCAAGGTCAGGATCTTATTCATGAGTTCCAGACAAGGAAATGGGGCTCAGAGAAGTTTAGGAATATACCACATGCTTTTAAGTTTGAAGTCAAACGTTTCTGCATTCAAAGCCATGTTCTGCTGCTAGGTGAAGGCAACTTACTTTCACTGATCTGTGCCTCAAGTTCCTCCGTTATAAAATGAAGATGACAATTCTTACCTAATCAATATGTTCTCTTCTTGGAAGTGGTAACACATGCTAAAAGAAAGCCCATGGGAGAAGGTGATGTTGACTCAAAATAGTGAATCCCTAACACTGGTTAAACAGCTCTTCCCCTCAGACCAAGTATCCCCATGCCTCAGACCAAAGGTGAAGAGGAACCCTCCTCATTTTTTCCAGCGTAGCTAGGACCATGCTGTATTTCTGTGGGACAATACCTGTAATATATCTGTATCGGCCCTTCAGCATGGTGACACCATTGGACTTCACATACAGGTTAATAAAACCAACTATATATGTATTTATTGGAAGCATCCATTTATTATTTAGGGTGAAAATGATTAGAAGGGACACTAGGTTGAAGAGGGACTTTGGGAAAGAGCCATAAACCTTGCTTTGAGTAGAGGAAACCTCTCAAAGAAATAACTTTGAGATTTAGGTTTGGAAACATGCAATATGAAGGAAAAGGGTTGGGAGGGTTGTGTGGAGGGAAGACTGAGAGGAGCCAGGCTGCTGCTCTCAAGCACCCAGAGGAGTGGAGATGAAGGGCTTAGTCCTTCATCTTGAGGCTCTTGGGATGGAAGAGCCATAGCCAAGAAGGTTTTTCCTCTCTTAGAGCCCATCTTAGTCTATTTATGCTGCTGTAACAAAATACCACAGACTAACTGATAAAGAAAAGAAATGTATTTTCTCACAGTTCTGGAGGCGAGGAAATCCAAGATCAAGGTGCTAGCAGGTTCACTTGTCTTCTGAGGGTTGCTCTGTGCTTCCAAGGAGGAATGTTATATCCTCCCATAGCAAAAGGTGGAAGGGAAAGAAGGGTGAACTTCCTCCATTAAGTGCTTTTATGAAGTCACCTAATTCTACTCATGGGAGTGGAGTCCTCACGACTCAATCACCTCCCAAAGACCTCACCTCTCAATACTGCTGCATAGGGGATTGTGATTCAACATGAATTTTGAAGAAGACAAAAAGACTGAAACTAAAGCAGGGCCATTTGATGGTGGGGTGAGTTGCTTCAGGAGGGGCTGAGCTGAGGGGACTCTCCCTGTAGATTTTTTGGAAAATATATCCACTCATTGGATTTCTTATAATCCTACCAGCCATGTGAAAGAGAAAACAGAGGAGGGTGCTCATAGGGCTACTGTCTGGAGAGTTCTGGCTTCTGGACCAAGGTTACAACAAATGGTCTTTTAAATAGGTATCCATGTGGGTTATCTTCCTGCTCCCTAAAAGATGTAAAATGCTGTTTATTAAGACAAAGATCTCTCTCTGTTCAAGGAGAACAGTTGAAGAACTCACGTTGGCAAACTCAAAGGTTTAGAGAGGTGGGCTATTGACTTGCGCCCAGGGAAACCAGTGTTGAACTCCCAACACCTTAAAGGCAGGGGTCTGGCAGTGGTACTACCTAGCACTAAGTGTTCCCAGTGTCTAGCATACTGCCTGGCACACAGTAGGTGCTCAAGAGCTATTCACTGAATGAATGAAATTACATTATTGTACAAACATTTTATGGATATGTAGACACTTTAAAGGCAAAATTGGAACTATGTCATAGGTATTGTTTTGTAAATAATTTTTTCACTTAGCAAAATAGCTAGAAAAACATCTAGGGCATTACATTTTATTTTTTCTGAACACAGTGTCTAATGACTGCATAGCTTCCATCAAATGATTATATCATAACCTAATTAGCAAAGCTTGTGTTTTTGGACACTGAGGTTGTTTCCAGTTTTTTGACATTATCAACAACATTGTGATGAACAATCTTTTATTTAAATCTGTGAATGCACTGTTAATTATTTCTTTAAGATCAATTCCTAGAATTGGCATTACTAATGTAAAAGGAATGGACACTTACACTTTTGTTACATTCTGCCAGATTGTTCTTCAGAAAGACTGCTTCAATTAAACAGCCATAAATGAGAGCAGCCATTTTCACTCTCAGTGTCTAGATACTATCATTTTAATTTCTAAATCTATACCAATTTGTTAGGTAATAGAATGTATCTTGCTTTCACAACTATGTATATTTTTTTTAATAATTTTTTTAACTGAACCTGAAGTTTTCTCTCTCTAACTTCCACCCATTAGCCCAATTCCACACAGAATCAATTTCTTATTTCAAGAGAGCGATCATGTCTCTTTAAAAAAAAAAATCATGTCCTTTTAAATGATTTTCTTTTTTACTGGCTAAACATTCCTATTATTCAAAAGTGGATCCTCAGCTACTGGGATTTTCCAGATCTTTCACCATCTTGTTATCTTCTGGAGTTGATTCAATTGTGCGTATCCTTCTTTGAGTGTGGTTGGTGCTCAGAATTCAGTGTTAAACTGCTAGAACGCACAGCACAGACTAAGACCATCACCTTTTCTGCTGCAGACCCCTATTCTCTAGTGGGTAACCTAAGAGTGTGTTGACTTTATTTTATGAAGTTTATTCATTTAAAAATGAAACATAAATATATTATCTTATACAATATTCAATTAAAATATCTAGAGCAATGTATTAAAGTTCTCATCAACTTTTTTTCTTATTCCCTATTCCCCTCCCTAGAGTCCATTTTTTCTCATTAGCATATGTAACCATGTATTTATGCTTTTTTAAAAACAGCAACCTATTTTTCATTTAACAATATTTCTTGGAATTTTTCATGTCAGTGCATATGTTTTTTAAATGGCTACATGGTCCTCAGTGTGGATGTACCATTATTCATCTATTCATCAACTTCCTATTTATTGACGTTTAAGTTGTTACCAACTTGTTTCTCTCTCTCTCTCTTTTTTTTTTTTTTTTTTTTTTTAAGAGGCAGGGTCTCACTCTGTCATCCAGACTGGAATGCAGTGGCATGATCATATTTCACTGTATCCTTGAACTCCTGGGCTCAAGCGATCCTCTCACCTCAACCTCCCAAAGTGCTGGGATTACAGGTGTAAGCCACCATGCCCAGCCCCAACTTTTATTTTTGCTACTACAGACCATAAAACAGTGAATATTCCTGGGATACGTGCAAGTCTTTCCTTATCATAAGTTTCTAGAAGTGGCCATTTAGGCCAAAAATATCTGAATTTAAGATTTTTGATAATTACTGCCAAACTGCTTTTCAAAAACTAATAACATAGGAGAGCCCATTTAATTGCATTTATATTAGCACAAATGTAATTTTTAATTTTTATCAAACTGATGAGCTAAAATTGATATACTGTTTAATAGTATTAATAGTAAAGTAGGCTACCTTTTTAAAAATATGTTTTCCTTTAAACATTTACATTTCTGCTATGAAGTTTTTGCTCAGATTGAAGCATTTCTAATGGCATTTAGTTTTTCTTTAGTTGTTTTTAAAATCACATTCTTAATATCTTCCAAATTCTTCCCCCACCCCCTTTTTTCCCTCAGATATATCTCTCCTACAGTCCTCTGTGAGTTATTTATTTCTGTAGGATTGAAGCATAACTGTTATTCTGGCACTTACACTGATTGCCCTATTTGGATAGTTGCATTCTTTTCTGAATTCAATATTCTCTTCTTTCTTATTATTCTCTTGTTTTGTTAGAACGTGACTTCAATTCACTTTTAAAGAAGGAATACAAGTGAGATAAAAATTCTAAGTCATCATATGTTTGAAAATGTCTTTATTCTACCCTTTACCCAGTTTTGCTGGGTAAAAAATTACATGAAGAAAATAATGTCAAAGGCACTTTCCATTTTCCTCTGATATCCTATGTGCTGCTGAGAAATATGATCTTGATCTGATTCTGCCTCCACTGGTAGGCAAGCTTTTGCTCTTCTAAGATTACTTTAAGAATCTGTTCTTTATTCTTAATGTTCTAAAATTTTATGTTCATTTGTTGTTGTGTGATTTTTTTTTTCATTCATTGTACTCTTATAATCTGAATACTTGTGTACCTCAGTTTTGGAAAATTCTTCTATATTATTTCTTTGATAATTTTTTCCTTCCATTTTCTCCATTCTATCTTTTAGTAATTCCTTTTAGTCTAAGATTAAAAAGAGAATTTTTTCATTTAAGTCTATTATCTTATCTCTCATATTTATAATAAATAATTTTCTTTTTGTTTTATTTTGTCTTAATTTCTCATTTTTTTTAAAGCTCCCCATCTTTCTGTTGATATTTTAATATCAACAATTACATTTTCACTTTCTAGGAGATCTTTCTTATCTGGTATTTTCCTTTTCTCTTTTTTTTTTTTTGTGTGTGTGAGTGCAGGGGCTTCTTGAAACACTGTGAAAAAAATAACTTTTCTTCTGTATCTTGCATTAACACATTTGCCTTAGAATTTTTTTTCTGTTATTTATTTCATCCTTTTCTCTCCCTTTAATGCTTTCTTCAAATATTGATAAACATTTAATTTTCTTACAGGCATGGTGGATCATGCCTGTAATTCCAGTACTTTGGGAAGCTGAGGTGGGTGGATCACTTGAGTTCAGGAGTTTGAGACCAGCCTGGGCAACATGGCAAAACCCTGTCTCTACAAAAAAGAAAAAAAAAAAAAAGAAGATGAAAAATTAGCCAGTTGTGGTGGCATGCACCTGTGGTCTCAGCTACTTAGGAGGCTGAAGTGGGAGGACTGCTTGAGCCCAGGAGGCAGAGAATGCAGTGAGCTGTGACTGCACATCTGCTTTCCAGCCTGGGCAACAGAGTGAGATCCTGTCTCAAAAAATATATAATAATAATTTTCATCTCATATTTAAAAATGAATTACTAAGAAAATGTAACAGAAGCTACTTTGCTAAATATTACTAATTGGTACTTAGCCACATTCTTGCCCTTCTACACACTCTTCTGTTTTTCATGGGGCTAGAAGCCTGAAAACTACATTTCTTGAACTTTCCTGCTATCTGGACTCTGTTTAAATTCTGTTAACAGGAAACACTTGTGAGACATTAAATGGTGGAAATTAAGGAGAATTTTTCTACCTTGACTCCATCAAGAGTGGGCACACAGGCAACTATGTACTCCAGCAGTTGACATTCAGTGGTTGTGGCTCCTGTTCAGAGGTAGTGATGTCTAGCAGCATCAGTGACAAAAGTTCTAACAGTATTAGCAGCAGTGGAAAGAAGGTGACTCCCACCATATGGCAGCAATGGCAACTCCAGCAGCTCAGGGCAGAAGTAAGGTAGGGTGTGGGTATAGGTTTGTGAATTCTAGGGATGGCCAGTGTCCTAATCTCTGGGTAACACCTTCTTTCTCTTTGAGTTCTCCAACCCTTTTAACAGTATTGTAACCATTGAAGTCCCGTTATTGAATCTCACTTTGCTTGAACTCTTAAAATTATTTCTGTTTTCCTGATTAGGCACTGACAGATACAGATATCATCTACAATACCAATAAAATGTCTATCTATCTAATCTCTATCATCTACATCTATTTGTTATATCTATCTACATAGTACTGGAAAAAATCTAACAAAGGTTAACAAGAAATTTAAGAAGAAAAAAATAAATTGTATCCAGAGACATTAAAGTCCAAATAAGTGGAGATATATATCATATTTGTGGCTAGAAAGGTTCAATATTATACAAATGACATTTCTTCCCAAGGTGCTCTATAAGCTCAATACAACTTCAATAAAAATCCAAGCAGGGCATTTTTTTTTTTCCTCAGGAACTTGACAATCTTGTTCTAAAATTTATATGAGAAAATAAAAGGCCAAGACTAGCTACAATGTTACTGAAGAAGAAGGGAGCATAATTCGCTTTGCCAGACATTTACACTTTTTATAAAGCCTTAGTACTTAAGACAGTATTGATGTAGAGATAGGCAAACTAACAAGGACATGATAGCCCAGAAACACCCACATATGTATGAACACTTCACAAACTTGCATTCCTGGGGAGGGGGGAACAATTTGCTAACATTTTGTTAAAGACTTTTGGTATCTCTTTTCATGAGGGATATTGGTTTGAAATTGCATTTTTTTTCTTAATGTGCTTGTCAAGTATCAAGGTAATGTTGACCTCATAAAATTAATTGGGAAGTGTTCCCTTCTTCTCTGCTGTCTGAACAACTCTGTATGAGGTTGATATTATTTCTTCTCTAAATGTTTAATAGGCTTTATTCTAAAACAATCTGGGCCTGGAGGCATTTTTGTTTTGTTTTTGTGAGAAAAACTTTTGCTTTTGTTTTCTTAATGCATTAAATTGCTTTTATAGATGTGGGACTATTCAGATTTTCTAGGGCTACCAGATAATGGTGTCAACAAGATGGTGTAATAGGCAGTCCCAGCCTCATCTTCTCCATAGAAACTCATATTTATTAAACATTCACGAACACATTTCTCTATGAGAGCACAAGAATCCATTTTGGAGGTTCTAGCATGGCGGTGGAGCACAGAAAGGAGAACAGATGTACTAAAAAGGGCAAGAACAGTTTCACTTTTACCTGTATCACTCCTTTACCAAGCAAGCACAACTTGGCAAGAGATCCCTTCAGACCACAAGTTCTCCCATGGGGGAAAAGAAAAGTAAAGTGAGTATCTAATTTCCACAGCCTTTTTTGGTGCCTCCTCAGAGGCTTGCTTCAGTTGTGCCTCACCCAGAAAGAGCTCTGAGGAAACCAGTGTGGCTAGATTTCTTTGACGTAGCTAATAACAATAAAAAAAGGGAAGGGACTCTCAACAACCAGCATATGGATCTCAAGAGCTGGTCTGTGGTCCCTGGTAGCAGGGTTTCCCACAGACCAAAACAGGAAGCCTGCCAACCTGAGATCCTGCCAGCAAGCCCATCCACTGACTCCTCCAGCTGGCTTGCCTAGAATCTCTGACCAGACTGACTAGTGATGGGCAGTTCCTGCTGAGGCCAGTCTGTAAAGACTGGGGGAGGTGACTCCTTCTTCAAATGTGCAGAAAGCAATGCAAGACTGTAAGAATCACTAAGAATTAGGAAAATGTGACATCACCAAAAGAACAAAATAAAACTTCAGTGACTAATCTAAAGAAATGGAGATCTATACACTTCCTAAAAAAGAATCAAAATAATTTGTCTTGAAGAAGCTCAATGTGCCACAGGAGAATACAGATAGTCAACTAAATGAAATTAGGAAAACTATACATGGACAAAATGAGAAGTCAACAACAAAAACAGAAATCATAAAAAAAAAAGAACCAGATAGAAATTCTGGAGCTGAAGAATACAATGAATAAACTGAAAACTTCAATAGAAATCTTCAACAGTAGACTTGCTCAAACAGAAGAAAGAATAAGTGAAGTTGGAGATGGGACATTTGAAATTATTCAGAGGAACAAAAAGGAATGAAAAAGCAAAGAAAACCCATGTAACTTGTGGGACACTATTAAGTGAACCCATTTACACATCATCTGAGTTCTAGAAAAAGAAGACAGAGAAAGGGACAGAAATCATGGCTGAAAACTTTCCAAATCTGGGGAGGAAAATGGACATCCAGATTCATGACTCACAAAGGACCTCAAATAAGTTTTACAATATAAATAATAATGTAGTAATACAATATAAATAATAAGGTTTATACTGAGACACATTACAATTGTCAAAATTTGAGGACAGGAAACAAGATGGCTGAATAGAGGGTTCTTCTGAACATCCCTCTCCAGGAACATCAAGTTTGACAACTGACTATACAAAGGGAGCTTCTTCACAGAAACCAAAAATCAGATGAGCTCTCACAGTGCCTGGTTTTGACTTTATATCACTGAAAGAGGCATTAAAGAGGGTAGGAAAGAAAATCTTGAATTGATGATTCTATGCCTCCCACATTCCCTGGCCATAGTCACATGGTATGGAGAGGGAGTCTGTGCACTCTGGAGAGAGAGAGAGAGGGCAGTGATTGTGAAGTTTTGCACTGAACTCTGTGATGTCCTGTCACAGCAGAAAGCAGAACTGGGATGAGCTCAGCTGATGCTTGCCTGTGGAGGGAGCATAGAGACCAGCCCTAGCCAGAAGGGAATTACCCTTCTCAGTGGTTGGAGCTTGGATTCCAGCAAGTCTTACCACTTTTAGCTGGAGTGCTCTGAGGCCCTAAGTAAACTTAAAGAACAGTCTAGGCCACAAAACTTGTAACTCCTAGGGAAGTTCTAGTGCTAAGCTAGGCTCAGAGCCAGTGGACAGGGGGACTTGCAACCTACTGAGACACCATTCAGGGTGGCTAAGGGAGTGCTTTCCCTACCCCATCCTGAACCCTGAACAGCACAGCTCATGATTCCAAAAGAGACCCCTTCCTTCTGCTTGAGAAGAGAGGGAAGAGTAAAAAGGACTTTGTCTTGAATCTTGGATGCCAGGTCAGCCACAGTAGGATAGGGCACTGGTAAGGGTCGTAAGACTCCCATGCCAGGTCCTAGCTTCTGGATGACATTTTTAGACACATCTTGGGCCAGAAGGGAACCTGCTTTCTTGAAGAGAGGGATATAGTATAGGTAAGATCCATCACCTACTGACTAAAGAGCCCTCGGGTCCTGAAGAACTAGCAGTATTACCCAGGTTGTACTGTAGTCCTTGAGTGAGACTCAGAGATGTACTGGCCTCAGGTGAGAACCAGTGTATTCTGCTTGAACCAGACTCCTTCTGCTTGAGAAAAGCAGAGGGAAAAGCAAAGGGGACTTTGCTTGCACCTTAGGTAATAGCTTGGCCACAGTGGGACAGAGCACCAAGTAGGCTCTTGGGGTCCTTGATGATAGGCCTTGGCTCTTGGATTGCATTTCTAGACCTGCCCTGGACCAGAGGGGAGCCCATTGCCATAAATGGTGAATCCCATGCCTGGCAGCCTTCACCACAAGCTGACTGGAGAGACCTTGGGCCTTAAGTGAACATTGATGTTAGCCTGGCAGTACCCCTTATGGGCCTTGTGACAGTGGTGGCCATGGGTTGAGGCTCCTCTGCCTGTGGAAATGGGAGGTAAGAATGGGAAAAATTGTGTGATGTGGTTTGAGTGCCAGCTCAGCCACAGTAGAAAAGAACACCAGGTAGAGTTCTAAGATTTTTGACTCCGGTCCCTGGTTCCTAGATGGCATCTCTAGATTTGCCTGGGGCCTGAGAGATCTCACTTCCCTGAAGGGAAAGATGCAAGCTGGGTTTGCTTTGCCATCTGCTGATTGCAGAGCCCTAGGGCCTTGAGTGAACATAGGCCATAGCATAGGTGCAGTCATAGCAGGCCTTGGGTGAGGCCAAGCCCAGTGCTGTTCTGGCTTCAGGTCTGACCCAGCTCAGTCCCAGTAGTGGCAGCCACAGGGGTGCTTATGTCACCCCAGCTCCAGTCACTTTAGCATGCACACACATACACACACACACACACACACACACACACACACATGGTGGGGTGGGTGGGGGGAGAGAGAGAGAGAGAGAGAGAGAGAAAGATTCCATTTGTTTGGGAGAAAGTAAGGGCAGAGAACAAGAGTTTCTGCCTGGTTATCCAGAGAATTCTTCTAAATCTTATCCAAGACCATCAACTCTACCACAGTGTTAGTTGGACTTGGGTTACTCCCTAATGCAGATATGGCTTAGATCACAACCCAAGTCCTTTTGAATACCTGGAAATTCTTCCCAAGGAAGGCAGGTACAGACAAACCCAGATATCAAAGAATACAATAAATAACTAATTCTTCAATTTTCGGACACCAGTGAAGTTCCACAAACATCAAGACTATCCGGGTATTGACCTCACCAAATGTACTAAATGAACTAAATAAGGCACCAGGGACAATCCTGGGAAACAGAGATATGTGACCTTTCAGACAGATAATTCAAAATAGCTGTTTTGAGGAAACTCAAAGAAATTCAAGATAACACAGAGAAAGAATTCAGAATTCTGTCAGATAAATTTAACAAAAAAATTAAAATAATTTAAAAGGAGGAGGAAGTCTGGAGTGAAAAATGCAATTTACATACTAAAGAATGCATCAGAGTCTCTTAATAGCAGAATTGATAAAGCAGAAGAAAGAATGAGTGAGCTTGAAGACAGGCTAGTTGAAAACATACAGTCAGAGAAGAGAAAAGAAAAAAAAAAAAGAATGAAGCCTGCAAGATCTAGAAAATAGCCTCAAAGGGGCAAATCTTTTGCCTTATTGGACTTAAAGAGGAGGTAGAAAAAGAGATAGGGGTAGAAAGTTTATTCAAAGAGATAATAACAGATAACTTCCTAAACCTAGAGAAAGATATCAATATCCAAGTACAAGAAGGTTATAGAACACTGAGCAGATTTCACTCAAAGAAGGCATTTAATAATCAAACTCCCAAAGGTCAAAGATAGAGAAAGGATCTTAAAAGCAGCAAGAGAAAAGAAAAAAATAATGTAAAACAGGCTCCAATATGTCTGGCAGCAGACTTTTCAGTGGAAACCTTACAGGCTAGGAGAGAGTGGCATGATGTATTTAAAGTGCTAAAGGAAGTCTGGGCGCAGTGGCTCATGCCTGTAATTCCAGCACTTTGGGAAGCTGAGGTGGGGGCGGGAGATGATGAGGTCAAGAGTTCAAGACCAGGCTGGCCAACATGGTGAAACCCTGTCTCTACTTAAAATACAAGTGGCACACACCTGTAATCCCAGCTATTCAGGAGGCTGAAGTAGGAGAATCTCTTGAACCCAGGAGGCAGAGGTTACAGTGAGCACAACCTCACTGGAGTGAGAGGTTGCAAGATCACACCACTGCACTCCAGCCTGGGTGACAGAGCAAGACTCCATCTGGAGAAAAACAAACAAAACAAAACAAAACACAACTAAAGTGCTGAAGGCAAAAAAATTCTACCCTATAATAGTATATATGGCAAAAATATCCTTTAAACATGAAGGAGAAATAAAGACTTACCCAGACAAGCAAAAGCTGAGAGATTTCATAAACACCAAACCCACTCTATAAGAAATGCTGCAATGCACACGAATGTTCATTGCAGCACAGTTTACAATAGCAAAGACCTGGAACCAACCCAAATGCCCATCAATGATAGACTGGACAGGGAAAATGTGGCACATATACACCATGGAATATTATGCAGCCATCAAAAACGATGAGTTTGTGTCCTTTGTAGGGACATGGATGAACCTGGAAACCATCATTCTCAGCAAACT